>WEKY01011752.1:0-13151 GCA_013390045.1 Picathartes gymnocephalus
TCTGTGATTTTGGGTCTTGGCAACCAGGGATTCCTGCTCATTTGATAGCTGCACTTCAATATCCTGACCATATGTGACAGAATCAAACAGAATATTTGTTACCACTACAAAGTAATTCAAAAAAACTTACCTTCTCTTCCCATCAATCCCTCTGGGTCTAACTGCTCTATACTAAAACTGCACTGAGAACTACCAGAAAATAGGCTTATGAAGTGCTCCCTATCATATTTGGCAGCACAGCTGCCCCCTTTGAATACCATACAACAGTATGGGCTAGTGACTGGGACCCATCTTTAGAAAAAAAATTTAGCAGATATGTTCTACACTAAAGCACAGGTCTGGCAAAGACAACCATTGCAGCAAGAAACACTTGGTTTGCATCTGTTTACTGGAGGAAATTCAACAGTGTATCTGGCGGTTATTAACAGATACATAATCCTTCTGTAGCGTAGTTATCATTGCAAAAACTTCTAGTTCACCTAGAATTAGTTCTAGTTCACTAGAATTAACTTCTAGTTAACTGCTGGAATTTGCCAACAATGCTGACCAACCTGAAACTATCACAGGCACCTGAACCTATTTAGAAGCAGTAATGCAGTAAATATGCTTTATGAACTCTACTACATACTAAGTAAGTACTGCTCCTCCCAAGGAACCTAGAATGGCAAAAACTAGACTAAAGGAGATAACATGCTGCAGGCTGCATTCAGTATGCAACCCTGGACACACTTACAGACCATGACCCTCTGTGACCTTGCAAAGGTTTTATCCACTCATAAGACATGTCCAGAATCTCACTAGATTTGCAATGGTCAGCCTCACTGTCAAGACACAGCCTCCCTGTCAGCTCATGTTTTGAGATTTGGTGATACAGGATTTGCTTCAAATGCAGATAAAGGTGGCTGTTTACTCCGGACATACTGACAAAACAGGCAGTGACACAAACACACCCAGTTTCCTGTATTTTTGTCTGTTGCATTGCCAGTATGAAGGAAGATTGGTTAGACTGGTGCTCTTATGTCCCTCAACAGTGTCAAGTCTGTCATTCAAGCAGAGCAATTGTTGCCTCTGAGATCACATTCAGAGTAATTCAAGTTTTTTAGAGGTTCAGGCTGGTGCAATCTGGTAAACTTCATCACTATCCCTCAACTTGTTCTCCAGAGTCTCACAGGCATGGCCCAATGTCTCAGGAGGCTATGGCAGTGGCTTACATAAGTGGCTTTTCCATGTGCAGGTACACAAGAAAACATGAAGCAAGTGTTGGGCTTCACACGCTGCTCAAAGTGACTGATCCTTTCCACGTCTGGTTTAGTATCTCAGGTGGCAGTGCTATTTTGGACAGAACTGGGAATATAGATCATTCTGGGATACCCTGCACCAGCACACTGGCCCATGAACCAACTAATTTGTGGCAGTATGGAGTAGTAGTCTTCACTAAGACCTTGTGAAAGAGATGGAAACAGGTCACACATTAGATACAAATTTTGCAAAAAAGTCGCTATCTTGTTTATTTTATTTTACCGTAAATTAAGTAATGTTATTCAGCATAACTGCAAATTAATTCACCCTTCTGATATATTATTGAGTGAAAAGCCCAAAGCAGAAATAATGCAATGTCTTCTCTTCTACAAATCTGCAGTCCTTCTTCATTAGCCCTATGAAAACAGACAGCAGCAGGATGACAAGATCCAGCTTAACATACATATTAGCTTAGTTTTAGAAGAGGGTAAAGAAGTTCAAACACACTGACAGAAAAGCTACATTAATAATTCACTGAACTAAATGGTTACCTGCACTTCAGTTCTTATCTATTACTAAATCTTTAAGCATAAGTCCTACAACTTATATTTACTCTCTCAAAAGCTTGACTAGAACTTACGTGTATTCTCCAGGATTTCCATGGATGACGGCTCAACGTCCACTGATATCAAGGGAAATTTCTCTTCGATTTTAGTGGTGAATGGACTGGACTCTAGCTTAAGTATTATTAACATTTAATGACTTAAATTCTTCATGCTCAAAACAGAGGAATTAATAAACAACAGCCTTTGCACAATTTAATTTTACAAAAAAGGAAACGGAGCCGGCACTTCTAGAGTTGTTTTTCCCAATAGAGTAGGCCCAGATGGAGCCCAAAGAGCATAAGGCTTCTGGCTGCCAGCCTGATGCTCTGGCAATGAAACTATATTTCTGCTAATAATAGTAACATAGCGTCCCCTTTTAGAAGTACTATATGAAGTATGTTACACAACTCTCGCTGATTCATGGGCTTGCATCACTCTCAAAACAAATAATCAATTGAACTTCTCATGTTGTTGGAGGCTTTGATTGCTTTTAACAGTTGCACAATCAATTTTCAGAATTAATTATCACATGAAGTTAATCTGCACAAACACTTTTCCTACTTTTTTTCCTGATTTTTTTTACTTCTTCTAGACAATCCATTTGAAAAGCAAAACCTTAGATCATTTTACAGCTGAAATAACACTCTATGAGAAAACAATTTATCTTTTCTAAGCTGTGGGTTTTTTCTACCCACTCAGCCACACTGTCAATAGTCAAAAGCACTTCTGATTAAAAAGCAACGCTTTTATCCTGAAATAACCAACATTCCCTACAGAAGTGGTAGACAGATCATATGGAAAAATATACATATCTGAATATCTGCTCTTATGAATTTTGTATTCCACATACATTTCTAGGCTCTGCCCAGATATTCTGTATGACTTCGTAAGTTTAAAAAGTTGGAAAACTGCCCAAGCAGTGGAGACAGTAATTACTTCTGATAGAAACACCACCTGCCATCTTCCATGCCATCTGCCCCCTCCCTTCCACAAAGAAATGCCACAGAGGCATTTGTGGGGCACAGCAAAGCATATGGTATCCCACTGAATTCCTGGTCAGTCCAGAGGGCTCCAAAGAGCTACAACCATAGCCTTCAGGAACAGACTGCAGACAACACTGACATATACTTCAGGCCATTTTCACTCCTGGCAAGCACAGCTCTGTTTTCAGTGAAATGATGCCAGCCCACATTTAGGTGAGTATCTGGCTCCAGTATACAAACATGGGGCAATTCTACTAATTGCCCCATATAATAATTCTAATTTCATCAAAACCTTTTTTCTCATCCTTGAGGTAGGAATGTGCCTGTATCAACTAATTATGCATAACTACACCTAACCACAGTTGAATAGCACAACCTTTCATGTGTGATTTATTAAGACAAAGAATTATAAATTTTAATAGGTCTGATTTTCAAGTTTATATATAAACACAAGATGTAAAATATTTTTCATGTTATACCCTGACAGATAAATTTATGTTCTCAGAATTATTTCACATATGCAAATTATTGTCCATGGTAGTTCCTGAAAAGTCAATTTCTAGATATCCACAAATGTCATGAAAGATAAGTGCTTTCAACTTGACTGGAAGACCAGATGACCAGGAAGGCAGAGTATGTTAGTGTCTCCTGAATGAGTCTTAATGGTGCCAGGGTGATTATAATTTATCAGACTCCTACCATCCCAAACCTACTACATTCTCATCCTAGACAGTGGTTTTGGCAACTGTTTCCAGAATTCAAAATGCCTAGCTTGGATTCATTTTTTAATGGATTTACTGTCTACTTCCTAACCTATTATTCTGAATTTTGTGACAACAGATTATAATTCAATTACAGATTGAACATGGCTAATAATGGCATGAAGGGAATTATTAAAATAGCATAGCATTCTGTTAATGAGATTAGATACCCGCTCACAGTATCTAACATATCAGACCTACATGTTGATGCTTCAAAAAGAAAACCAAATACAATTGTCACAATTCCTTGTGGGCAGTTAATTTGATCTGGACAGGACTCACTCACTTCTCAAACTGATGGTTTTTTTCCTAGGAGCTAATTCTATGAGGGCAACTATTATTTTCAGTTTGTATTTTGTTGGTGAGAGAAGTAGGCTTTCTCTGTAAGTCCCATCTCTGAGGGCTAGTTCCCAGGGTTGATGAAGGTTCATTTACAGAATCAGCAACCCAAGTGAATTCCATGTAGAAGGTTTACTCATGTGGGCTCCATTTGTGGGCATTTCCTGCAAGACCCTGAGTCATCTCAAACTACAATTGAAACTACTAGACCCGTATAAATTGGCACAGTGCTTGACAAGGCTGGTTAGCTATGAAAGCGTCCCTTCTTTCTCTGTGTATGCTGACCAGATGGGCTATTGCACACAGTGCAGGAGCCTTTCCTAAAGAAGTTGTGAAAGTCTCCAGGCAGCACAGACAATATACAGAGGACAAAAGTGTCTATTGGCTTTGTAGCAACACCTTACTCTCATGAATCAGCTTCTAGGTAAGATTATTATCTGTCTTTCCTGGTTTTTTTTCTTTATATTTCCTTTTTTTTTACCCTGGTGATAGAACTATGACTGTACCTTAAAGTACAGTCCTCCTTTCAAGTAAGCCACTCTAATACGTGCTTACTGTGGATCTGACTTAGTGGACACAATGTCAGAGATTAGTTGCAAACCACCACATTTTTTGCAGACAAAGCAAAAACCTCAGAGTCTGAAGAGAGATTAAAGGAAGACCTACTGAAAAAAGTAAATACCAGTCTTCCATAAGGGAAGGAAAGAGGCTATGGCACTTGAGTGCCTTGAACACAGTCAAATGATGTGCTTTTCTAGAGCAGCTAAGAAAATACTTTTATGTCACAGGCACAAAACACAGCCCTAGTCTCACTCTGCATAGCAGTCCAGTGCATTTTCTGAAAACAAGCAGATTGAGATGTGAGCATTGCTCTCACCTAGCTTACACGCAGCACAACACAGCTGACACAGGCTTCTCAAAGTTCCAGGCAACAAAAAGAAACTTCCCCTACTTAGGAGTTACTACCACCACCTGCTCAGGAAAAGCTGGGAAGCATGGACAAGCTCAGCAGCATGTACCAAAGGTCAAACAGCACTGTCAATGCTGAACTGATAGCAGAAAGGAAGGCTGGAATCTCACCCCTCCTATAGATGCCCCACCTGACATTGACAGCTTATTGCAGAGCTCCAGGGAATACTAGAAAGGGAAAGACTGTTTCTAAGAAAGCTGAAAGCCAAAAAATGGAGAGATACCATTCCTAAAATAAGGTTGCCTGGTCAGAGGTTGGCCTGTCACTTCCAACCAATGAACTGCATTAGCTAGCAATAGAGTCAACCACTCCTTTGGTTACCAGAGATAGAGGCTGATTTGTGTAAACCCAAAGGGAAAGATATGATGGTCCACAAACAAAATCTGTCCTTGAGAAAAGTCCTAGAGAAACCTTTGAATTCAGGGAATTTTGGAATGATAGCAAAAAATAAATATCTGGAGGCAGGCCACTAACTAAACACTGAAATTAGATGGGATTTGCACACTAAACAAAAAACCTGACACATCTTATACTTCCCCAAGTTCTGAATGAGCTTCGATGGCATCACTGAATGGAGAATGCTGCTGTAGCTCAATCCAACATAACTAAAGCATAAATACTCACAGTTTTGGTCAGCATTTGTCAAGAGAGGTCACAACCCCAGAAGCAGAAAGGCCTGAGGAGCCATCCTTGCTACAGAGTAACTACTAGAAGTATCATTTTCACGATAACATGACTTGGATTTTGGAAGCGATCTGTGTAGCACATAAAGGACAGATACATACCTTTCTCAAGTTGCTTTATGTAATATGATCCAGTGTAGTTCTTCTAGGAACTCTCAAGCAGCTATGTGCAATTCAAGGCATTGATCTATTGCAGTCATATGGTGACTGCAACATTAGCTCTGTGGGTTATTGTAGAGGCACTGCTTTTTTTAAACCAGAGGGCATTAGTATCTAGGACACCAGTCAACCCATGTGTGATTAGGTATGAAGTTTCTCAAATGAATCTGTTGTCATGATCAACAGAAAATAAAAACACTACCCCCAGTTGACAAGGTTCAGCACTATCAGATCAAGTCCTAAAACTGGAAATTAACTAGTTCCTCTGCAAAATGATATATAATCCACCTTGCTGGCAAGATCCTTCAACAAAGATGCAGAAAAGGTGAAATGCACTCATTGAAATGATCAAAACTCTGTACTCACTTGCTTTTTCTTGTAGAATCCCTTCTTGTCACAATTTGGAATATGAAAGCCCCTGGGACTTAAGACATTCAGGATCTTTAGGTGGTTTAAAGTGTCTTCCATTTCTCTACGACATGGACCCTGTTAAGCATGTTTTAGAAAACACAGATGAAACTTCACTCCCAAATTTAATCTTTCACTCAAGAGCTAATAAATCTTTAAAGGGCAAAAAAGCACAAACCCAAACAAATCCATTAAAACAAAGAGATGGCAGAATATGACAAAAGGAGACCATTCACAAAAAAAAAAAAAAAATTCTGACTTTCTGCTCTATTCAAGATAAACTGATTTCTAAACATACACTATGCTGAGGCACATATCGGCATTTCCAATTGAAATCACAGTCAGATATACCTTTGGGAAAGCTTAACCAGTATGTAAATCAGTCACATTTAACTTAAGTTTGGAAAAGCCAGCCTTGCACCAAGGGGAAAAGAAGAAAGTAGGCCACTGGAAATACATGGCTAGATAGGCCTTCCCCAATAACATTTGATTTTTTGTGTTTTTGCTGGATTTGAAAGCTTAAATGAAATTGACTCATTTGAAAATAAGTGGTTTGGGATAATGTATATATAAAACACCTCAACTTTGGACAACAATTTCCAACTTCAACTGAATCAAATAGATGCAGTCATACAGAGGACCAGTTGCACACAACAGTCTCAACAGATAAGTATGTCACTTTTTTCCTCACTTTCTTCATCTGCAAAAGGCTGACAACAATGTAGCGAGGATTAGCTCTAGGACAAAAAGAGCTTCCAGAAGCACTTCTAAGAGTATTTCTCAAACACCATCTAATTACATCTCACAGCAGCACTTCAGGGTAAGGAGTAAAGCATTATGAGCCCCACTTTGCAGTCAGAAAAACAAAAGCAGAGGACTTCACATTTTGCCAGAGGCCAAGAAGGCAGTCAGTGTCAGCAGTGGGATCAGGATTCAAGTCACAGCCTACAAACTCTGTGCTTAACTACACTCCTATCTGGGTATATCACTGATTTGCACCACCAGCCCACTTCTACAGCAGAGACACAAAAAAATTTCATTGCATGGTTTCATGGATTAAAAATATTTAAGTTGCTGCATTGACACAAAGACTCACTTGGTACTGTTTTTAATTAGTGAAGTAATGACCTTTATACTTTCAAGTGGTAATATAAATAGTTTGCTCATGTAAAGGACCTTTTATGTGAGTGTCTGAAAGCATACAATCTCCACAGTACTATTAGTGATTAAAACAGAGTTTTTTGGTCAATAAAGACCTTCCTTGTTGCCTTCACATTTTCTTTATGTACTGACCTCACAAGCTCTAAACATAGGCTTTAAATGGCTTCTCTTACTGCTCAAACACACTGACTGCAAGTGACAGACATTCAGAGATTTGGTACCAAATTAGGCCTACAAAAAGATCAACAGCTTTTTAAAAATTCTTATTTTGAAGCAAGCTTCCAAAGTCAGCCATACCAGTATCAAAAGCTAACCTGCAGACACATATGTGCAGACACATAGAAGAACATTTGCTGACAAAGGCCCCTGTTCCTGATGGACTTATTTCAGGTTCTTAAAGACACCAGCAGCCTTGGTAAACTGGTATACCAGTATATCTATATAGTGATAGACCCAACTATCACTACTCATCCTAGTTAAGAATCTATTTCCTCAGAGCAACCAATCTTCATTCTTTTAGTGATGGCACTTTTACTTCACATTTTTGTGAGGAGGACACACTGGAAGGCAGATACTGAAGTGGTATTACTAGACAGCTGGACATCAGTGACAAACTAAAAATGAAGCTTCTCTTGGAAGCCACACTCTCTTCAGGCAGAAGTTTTCACCTCATACAAGTTTCAAAACTTTCTTTTGAAGATGAGAAGCCATGGCTGCTTTCACCACGCCTGTTTTGACAAAATGCCAAAGTATATATAGATGCATTTTTCAAGCCACATGGCCTAAGGCACACATTATCAGCTGGATGTCCAGGAAGAGAATTATTCTTGCTCTCAGATTAACCACACTTCGACTGCCCTGCAAATTCACTGGGCACAGTCAATCGGAAGCAATGGCAGCTCATGTGACCACGAGACTTTGCATTTAGGCAGTAGCACCAAACAGCAACTGCAAGTGGAGGTGGTGCTCAGCATGCCATACCGTGACTGACTAGCCAAGATCCTAATCCTCAGATCAGCTTATCCCCCTTGATTTGCACCAGGCACTGTATGAACACAGTGCCACTGCACTCAATGTGAAACATCTGTTTTCCATTATTATAACTCAATTACACTGTTTGCAACCAAGTTTAATGATGACACTATTAAACCTGTCCCAAGTTCTCTCACACAAATGTGTGACAATTACAGGAGGGAACAAGAACTTTCAATCTCTAAGAAACTTTAGTGAAAATCATGCTTGTATTGATGTAAACATCATTACATTAGTCCTACATGTCTCCCGAACACAATCTTCTTGGTCTGCTGGTTGTGTATGCGTTTGCAGTCAATAGATTTACCAGAATGCCCTAAAAGGCTGCAACAATTACACTCTTTAGCTATTTAGTGTAATTATTTATCTTATCATATGCACAACATACATGTATATAGATACATGCACATGCTGGCAAATGCCTTCCTATTTACAAAAATACTTACGTATTCAGTCTCTTGTTTGGATTCAGAAGAAAAATTCAATGTATCCATACTCTGCGAATCATATTCCACTTTATAGCGTTGTGTATCTTTGGCTTGCACTTTCCTGATGATATCTATTTTGATGTGTGGTGGATGTGACTTGGAATCTGGCACCCTGTGAGAGTTTGGAACAGCCTGATTTTCTGTGCTGCTGTCTTCTTCTGAATCACTGAAATTTCCTTCAAACAGAACAAATGCAGAAGAAATAATGTTACTTGGCTGCCAGCTGAGTCCGCAAGGGCATAAAAACATAGAATCATAGAACATCCTGAGTTGGAAGAGACCCACAAGGCACGTCAAGTCTAACTCCTGGCCCTGCACAGGACAGCACCATGAATCAAACCACGCACCTTGACAGTATTGTCCAAACGCTTCTTGAACACCGTCAGTCTTGCTGCTGCAATCACTTTCCTGGGGAGCCCACCCACCCTCTGAGTGACAAACCTTTTCTTAATATATAACCTCTACCTCCCCTGACACAGCTTCATGCCTTTCCCTCAGATCCTATCACTGGTCACAAGCAAGAAGAGATTAGTGCCTGCCCTTCTGCTTCCTCTTGTAAGAAAGCTGTAGAGCACGATGAGGTCTTCCCTCAATCGACAAGCCACTACATTAGTCTATGTGTTTAACTTTCCATTTTACAAATTAGCAATATACAAAAAGATGAACTACCTAGCATTCCGCATGTGCCAGCACCTTTGTTGCCCAGAGAAGAATTTTGTAACTGAAGCATTCCATGCTCAGCACATCCTTGCAAAGTGCCCAGCTGCACCACCTGTACAGACTGTACCCAAGACCCGAAAACCAGCCACGGCCACTGGCCCAGGACCCACGGCCGCGCCGGCCGCTCGCCCGCGGCTGCCCGCTGCAGTGCCGCCCGCCGGCGGCAGGGGGCAGGCCTGCACCACTGGAGCGAAGCCCGCCGCAGCCCCCACCGGCACCGGGGCGCGGATCCCTCCCCTCCGCCACGGCTGACTTCATCACCCCCAGATAAACGCGGCCGCCTTTGGGCACGTATGGGCTGCAGTGTGCCTCTGCGCCTGTCCCAGGGCCGTATTTTTTTTTCTTTTTTTTTAAAAAGACATTAACACTATCAACTCTAGCCTGCTGAGTTTCCTGGTTCTAATTAGCCATTTCTTTTTTTCCTTAACTTTATTCAACACACAGAACAGGAAGGAAAAAGAACAGCACACTTCATTTCTCTGATACTAAAATTAAAAAAAAAAAAACCAAAAAAAAACATTTCTTGATGTAGAAAATACATTTTAAAGGTAATGGAAAAAAACCCACCATTCATTCTGTAGTGGTTCCAAGGACAAACATTGTTTTCATCTTGAGTTTCAAAAATATTTTCTCTTTAAACTACCATCCACAAAAAATCAGGAGAAGCACATTTTTCTAACATACTCCATAAATTCAGTGTTCCTGTACCTTCTAATGTATTTCTCTATACTATATTTCTCTATGTTAGGAGACTCCTGCAGTGCAACTGTAACTACTTGCATTTCCTTCAGGGAGTTTTTCCAGTTAAGGTATTCCTAACAGCTACGTAATAGCTAAGCCCCACTAGCTGCTGTCTTAGCTGCTGACCTTCTTTTTTTTTTTAAGGAAATCTTATTGGAAGTGCACAATGATAACATCCAATACTAAAATTATACTTGATGACTCACTAAAAAAAAAACCAAAAAAACCCACAAAGGCTAAGAAATTCAGTGCTAAAAGTCCATGTTCACAGTTCATTGATGCTAAATATTTCAACACAGGGAGTAAAGTGGCACTGCCAATACCCAGGAATGGGGGAAGGAACGTAAGAGGAAGAGGGTTCTGAGTTAACATTTTGGTACTGGTGGTTTTAGTGCAGCCACTGCTGGCAATGGATGTAATTGACCAGGAAAATCCAAATCACAGTGCAAATGGATTAAGGAAGTTTAAGTCCTTAGTCCAAATTTCCTGGCTTTTGTGGTTTAACTCAGACTCTCAGTGGTATTCGAACATATTTTTGGTGGTTTAAAGCCCTGTTTTGAAACAGTAGTATTTTTCCCCCACATTCTTAATGAAATCTGCAAGAAATGCGTCACTAAAATGTCATAAACCTGAATCTAGGTTTTCTGCAATCAGTCCAGTTCATTAGTTTTTCTCTTCCACCAAAAAAATAAGTAGAAAATATTCTTAACATGCATTGAGTATCCATGACCATGTCTGGTTATTTCAGTTTAGAGAGGCCATCATAGTTCAATAGCACTTCTTACAGTTCATTAAAATGGTCATATTGCCACATTTTAAACTGTAAAGCATATTTGATTAATTCAGTTTCACAAAACTTGGTGCCATGCTAGCTTTACATCCTCATAAGAAAAACAGAACTGCCATGAGAGTTATCCACTTTTCTTTTTTAAAGAGATTAAAAGGGTTGCAAATGCACACTACTATTTAACTATTTTGTGCCCAAAACAAAACGACTGCAAAGCCAGTGGCCTACTACAGCTTCTGTTACTATGCTACTGTAATATACTCTACCCTATACCAATTTCTAGCACTTTCTGTGAACTAGGAAGGACCAACAGAATAGCACATGATGCAGGACTTAGCTGCATGTAAAGGAGATAATGTGATCCTGCTCAGAGGGGAGTGTTGGCTTTAGAGCTGGGAGTAGAGTGGTCCTCATGAGGAAATGGGCACTATGTGCCATATAGGTCCTGGGTACTTCTTCCTTCTTGCACACCAGGTTTGCAACCTTTACTTCTTGAATGTGAGCTGTAAGGGTCCTACTATGCACATTTTAAGGAATCAAAAGTTCCTACAGATTTCAAAATCTGAGTTCTCTCTCAGCCAAGAATGCAGAAATAAGAATTCAGCTGAAAACTTGAAGATTCTCAGCTAATTACAACTCCATCTTTCCCTTTCTCGAACAGTCACTATTGAAAGCACTACCCCTAGATTAAACACCACCAACTCCTAGGTGCCAAGGAGATGCCTCTTGTTTCCAGTGTTACTCCAAGGATGAACAGGATTAGCCAAGCTCATGTGATAAAGAAAGCTACTCGATGTTCCCAGAAGATTAAAAACTTCAGTTAATACCTCCAAACTCTCAAACTGTCACAGCTTGGAAACGGCACATAAATAATTATAATAAGGCATCTCCTATTCTTCTAACAGGCAGTTAACTGGAGCACTGGTGCCACTTTCTCAGCTAAGGAATGGCTAGTCAAAGAGCCCCTACAACCTAGCAGAAAATTTTCTGGCTTTTTAAAAATGCAAACAGTGGAAAGCCTTTTGACACACTTTTCAATTAAATATATGTTAACATACTTGCTGTTGGTTAGCAAACCATTTAATTAAATGCTTGCATAGAAGGACTGTGCTCTCTAGATCTGAATCCCAAGTTTCCCTGTCTTAAGTTTTAAAATGTGCATGCTAACAGAACTTTTTGCAACCGTCCCTTCCTTTTCAAACAAAACCCCTTCTGTGAACATCTCACTTACAAGATATGGAAAAGGTACAGGAAATCTTCCTTTGACCAAGGATTTATTTGCAGTGCAGACAAAAAAACATCGTCCTCTTAAACACTGTTGTGCAAATGCTTTGTTCTGAATAACCACCTTTCTAGGCCAAAGGGATATTTAAATTTAAGTTGGCTTTTATCTTTTCTTTTTTGTTTTGTTTTGTCTTTGACTTCCACTACTTACTCACCCTGCAGTGCAGGAGTTAGATCCCACTCTCTGAAGTTTTTTGCTCACTCTCTTTCCAGGTACACCGGGGACAAACTCTCTCTCTCCCCATCCAGGCTCTGTAGCCTGCCAGCCCCATGCACCCGCAGAAGCCACATGCAATCCCTCCCCCACTACACTAAAAAAAAAAAAAAAAAAAAAAAAAAAAAAAAAAAAAAAAAAGCTGCAACTCTGCCTCTTTTGAGAGGAGCTACTTCTCAGCATCGGTGTTAAAGAAAACTGGTATATATAAAAATATATAATAAGGTGGAAGAGATAAATTGTCCTTTCCTTCGGCCGCAGCACACCTCCTTCAAAACGATCCCAGGCTCGGCTACGTGGCTACCGGCAGAGCCCCCCGCCCACGGCCCGGCAGCAGGCGGACAGCGAGCGAGGGCCGTTTCCGGAGACAGAGCTCTGCCACGAACTCGCCCACGCCTCCCTGCTCGTGCTTTGTAACTTAAAACAAAAGAAAGCGACACAAAAAAAACCCCAAACCACCAAACAACAACAAGAAGAAAGCAGCGAGGAGGGAGAGCGGCGCGCAGGAAAGCCACCCCTTCGCCTTCCCCCCGGCCGCAGCCCCTTACCTGCAGCGTGTGGTCCCGGCAGCAGGAAG
>WEKY01011752.1:13855-42520 GCA_013390045.1 Picathartes gymnocephalus
AAAAAAAAAAAGAAGGCAAGCCCAGACGGTCTGAAGAAAACTTAGTCCGAAAACGTTTCAGAAAAGAAGGAGAAAGTACTGAGAAGGGAAAAGTAGAGATGAGTGGAAAGAAAAAGGGAGGTTGCCTTCGCTTTATTCCTCGTGCTGCAGACCAGCCGCGCTGCCCTGCTCAACTCCTAGGCACCCAGCTGTCACCCGTGCCGTCCGTCCGCCCTATATAGTGCCGCGGTCGCCGGCCCGCCCCGCGCCATGAATAACGCGCGGCGCGGCGCGGCAGGGAGCGCCGGCCCTCACCGGATCCAGGGCTCGCTCACTCAGGACTCTGAGGGCGGTGCGGTGCGGGGGACGCGGCGCTGCCGGGGGTTTATGGGCACTCAGAAATCAGCTGTGAGGGGTATGGCTCTGGCGAGAGGGCCACGTCGTATGCTTCTAGTTTCAAGAAAAAGTGGTCTCTCTGTGCGTGTGCGCTTCCCCGTGACCGTGTGAGTTTCCTTGGCACCGAGAGAGGCGAGACCAACTCGCGGAGAGTGCCCTTTTTTGAACTCCTAGCTACAATCCTGTCCACTTTGGGGCTGAGAGCCCCGGCCCTGGCGAAGGTGCACATGTGCCCGCGCTCGCACACGCCCGCCCACCCGCAGGTTCGGGGCATACCTTGAGACCAGCTTACAGCTTACTTGACAGCTGCGTTTCCAAGGAAGGCTGGAGGGACATGTATGTGCATGACCACACCCACACACTCATGCACCCCACCCACGTTTGCCCAGATGTTTCTCTCTGGCCCAGGACTTGGTCCGTATCTTGGCCCGTCTTCATGGATGTGCCTCCCTTAACTTTTTTTTTGAAAGCGTTCTTTGCACTCTTAAAACTTTTCCTTCCATCTATAAGAAAACTGTTTTCCTAGATTTGTGATGACAAATCTAAAAAAGACAAACAATCCATCCCCTCAAACCCCCAACATCAAAATTCTATGTGGATTTTGCACAATGCATGTATTTGTGTTCAGGCCACTGCAAATTCTCTTCCCATTTCGCTAGGCATATTTTGGTCCCCTGTTAATTTGGCTTAATTTTGATTGAGAAAATCTGAATTGGCAGTGCCAAATTTTGTGACCATTCTTTCTGAAGTTCTACAGCACTCTCATGAGGAAGAGGATGGTGAGGAGTATATATAGACAAATATATGGTGTTTCAGTCAGAGAAGCTTGCTCCTCGTGAAAAACAGTAATACTCACAGATACTGGCTTATACAAACGTGTTCTGCCGTGGGAATGATGAGCCAGACTACTGTTCTACTTTTAACCCCTTCATCATTAACACTGAAGCTCATCTTCCAATAATTCATCAGCTGTTCAAATGTGTCAAAATTCAAGTGGAAGAGAGAAGTATATATGTAATTACTTATGGTACTGGCCATGATACTGTTAATCTTGAAAGCTGCGCTTTTTACAAGTCATATTTTTTAGATAATTAGAATCACCTATTCAGTTTTCTCTATTCTTAATTCAGTACTTATACCTTGCAAATAGCATCTTGAAAGGAGCATCGTACATAGCAGGATAAAAAAAATCTGATTTTATTTCTGAATAATATGGTGTAAGAGTAGACACTTTTCCTTGGGAAATTAAAGATGCTTTAGAAGACACATCAGCCTTGCCTAACTCCCCGATAGGTGACTATCAAGAATTTTCAGTCTTCTTTTGTCCTCATGCTCATTTTGTTAATTGACCAAAAGAGGTCGCAGGTTGTCCAGGATTGAATTACAGATTCCCTATGTCCACGAGCCCATCTACAAAGGGGGAATTATCAAGCCCAATATCCTACATGTTTGGTTTCACAGTGGGTTTTTTGTTGGCTTTTTTTCAGGTTTTGTTTCAGATTGGTGTTTTGGTTTGGTTTGGTTTTTTTGTTTTGTTTTGTTTTTTTTCCCCCAGACTATTGCAGGAGAACTTGCTGTTACCTTTTTGTAAATTTTGATTTTAATAACAGTTTGTATGTGATGAAGTCCAAAAATCCTTGGAGTTGTCTGGCAGCATGTATCAGATTAGGCCTAGCAGGAGGAGGAGGCCTTCTTCCTTTCACAATGTATGTAGACAGGTATCTTTTCAGCTGGGGTGAGTTTTTATAGCATGCTTCTTTCAAAACTGAAAAAAAATGCATAGGAAATGCTGAGAGAACATAAGTAAAATGAGGCAAAGAGAATGGAAGGAATGAAAGAGATCAAGCTTTTCCTTCACCAGGGTTATACACCTCTCACACACTAATACCAGTGTAACTTGTATTTCAGACTGTGGTAAGAGCATTTTCATCAAGCTAAGTTTTTATTCTCACAATCAGAAAGACTTTTTTTTCCTTTTTCTTCTTTCTTTTATAATGTTACACAAGCTGTGGTGCACTATTTTGAAGTCCTCTTAATCCAAGGAGATATCTTCAATGTCATGAAATAGAAGAAATCACCCATTTTTAACAAAAAATTGTTGAACTAAGTATATCTTTTTAAATAGCATTAATCAAGATTAATGGAGCATCAAGGCACTTTGACCAAAAGCGCTGTAAATGAAAAACTAACACTAAGAAAGATGTAGTTGGATCACCTTTGCAAGTAGAAAGCCAGAGATGTGTCAGAGGTCAGGTTGGTCTAACAGCTTCTGCTAAAAACATAGCGGTTTGCACTGTCTTAACCAATGGGCACTGCGTGAAAATACAGTTATATGAGTGACAGAATTTGGTCCAGAGCTGTATTTGGCAATCACAAGATGGATACCAATGCCTATCTGGAATGCCAGATTAGAAATTTATAAAGAAAACAAAACAAAACTAGAAACCTCAACATGCACCTATAGCTAAAATCCCTAACATGCACCTATAGCTAACAGCTGAATTACACTTACATCCCACACTTTAGTATTATTGATGGAACTGCTCTACTTGGACAAGACCAAGTGCTAAATATGCTAAATAGGCTTTGCATTTTTTTCCTCTTTATTCAGCTTTACTGAGAGGAGAGGGAGAGACAAGTCATGTACTGAATCTCTACAGTCAGTTCTGAACCATAGAAAGCAGAAGAGAAACAACTGAGAGGCACTGCTTCAGCAAATCCCATGTCCCCTCATATTATGGAAACACAAAAATAATGTATTTTATTTCCCCTTCCACTTCATCCTCCCACCTTCTTCATATTCAGCTCTCTTCTCTAGCGCCTTAGCTGAATTCATACCTTTTGGTATGTTTTTGTGGTGGCTGTGTTTGCTACATGGACAAAACATAGAAAATAGAGTTGTGGTTGAAGTAGCTCTACTTTCAGCTTCATGGTCACTTTATGGAGCAATCCCAACTTTTAAGTGTAATTCCTTGTAGTACATGTGGTTATAGTACCCAAAATATAACTGTCAAGAATGTGAGCTTCCCTTATAATGCCATTTTAAAACTTGTGTTACTTTGCAACTCTTTTCCTTTTTCAGACAGAAAACAAACAAACAAACAAAAACAGAAAACAAAACAAAAAACAAAACAAAACCAGAAAACAAAACAAAAACCAAAACAAAACCAGAAAACAAAACAAAAACCAAAACAAACAAACAAAACAAAACAAACAAACAGACAAAAACCTTCACAGAAATATAGAGATACATAGCTCATCTTGACTTGAGAGCTAAATCCTCATTTACAAATCATCCCTTAATTTTGGTATCTCTGCTCTTCTTTTTGCCAACCTTGAAATTTTATGTACAATAAATTTCTGAAGTAAAGAGAAAGTAGAATTTCCTAAATAGGCTCTTTTTTTTTTCAGAGGAAGAATACTTAGATTTGCAATGAAGTCAGTTGATACAATACTTAATTTAAAAGATACTTTGCAAGATCACTGCTTTCTCAAAGGCAAGGAGTAAAATTTCAGCTTTGTCAACTGTCTGTCAAATCACAGTTTGATAAAAATTTCCTGTAGACCTGCTTCTGGTTTGGGGCTAGACATGAGCATTTCAGGTGTTTTCCAGCTCTTTAGACTCTTATGCCAGGTGTGCAGGCTTACAAAGAGCAAATTCTGCTGGATTCTTCACAAATGGCACCCTATGCTGCTTGTCTGAAGATGACAATCTGAATTGAGTGTGATGGAACAAACTGAATTTGAAAGCAGATAAAATTAGGAAAAGAAAGGAGAAATAACAAATGCTTTGCTGGGAAGTCAACTGAATTGAGATATTTCTTTGCTATCAGAGACATACATAATGAAAGGACATATATTGATGGTATTAGAGAAACAGTTACCAAACACTTTGCTTTACTAATTAAGACATCTTGTTAAACATAAATAGAGGAATGGTGTATAGCTGATTGGTTTCCTTTTACAAAGGTCTTATCTAGAGACGTGTTCATATCTTTTTTGTAGTGGTTAGACATTTTATTGTGGTCTGACAATAAAAATCTTATGGAATTTAAAGAGAACAGAGGGATTTGAGGGAGGAGGAAATGAAGGAAAAAATCTAGCTCCCAGGACTTCTTCATAAAAAGAGAAGAGATTGCTGCTTGACCAGATGTTCTCCACACCCACACTGCAGTCAGCAATCTGAGTATTATGCACGTTCCAAAATGCAGATGTCACAAGAGATGAAAGGAGAAATGCTGCTGCTTCAAAATGTACAGTCTGCTGGAGATAGACTTACTGACACAGTTGAACTTCTGTCCACAAGTAAAAGAAGAAAAAACAAACAAATGAAAAACAACAAATGAACAAAAAACAAACAAACAACAAAAGCTTCCCCCACCTTAATAAAAAATCATATCCTACCTTAAAATCTCAGTGAGGTGTTGAAGTGGAAAGACTTTAGATTACTGGAAGAAGAATACAGCTAGGACTGGAGTGAATGGAGAACTGACCCTTATGCATATTTGATTTTGAATAAATACATTATGTTTTAGGTCATTCTAAAAATTAGCAGGTCTTGAACATACCTCATGTTAAGGTAGATTTACATACAATCAAGGTCAGAAGACTAAAAGTGTAAGAAAATATGTGATAAATTAATTTAGCACAAGCTGATTCTTTTCTCTATTCATCAATCTCACAACTTCATGACGCTATGTTACAGGAGAACAATATCTCATTATATTTAAAAAATGTCACCTATATGTTATAGAAAAAAAAGGCAGTAATTTTAATACCTGTAAATCTAGATGCTTTGTTACCACATGGCCTTCAGAATAAGACAAAAAACACTCTTAAAAATTTTGCAGGATGTAAGTTGAGCAAGAAAAATACCAAGTTGTAAAATCGTCTATCACAAACTGCTGTTAAAGCTAAAAGCATACGCTGTGAGTTGTGTTGAGCAGTTTCCTCCTACAAAAAGCATGAAGTGTTCTGGGACGATCTGCGTGCAAAAAAAGATAGATAGTTTGAAGTCCATTTTATTAATTATACAAGTTCAAATCACATATCTCAACCATTTCCAGGTGAGAATGGTATCCCTAACATCCTATATATTGCTGTAGCTGATGAATTATTGATTGTAAACTGTCAGTATTTGTCATACCTCCTATCTTTTCAACTCTACTTTTTTGTTTTATCTTGGATGTCAGACTATGTGTCTTAGTCCAGCATTGGGCAGCATGGAATACCCAAAGCCTCTTTGGTCTCACAGCAGTTAAGGTCCATCCTTCTGTTGATCACACTGGGCAGATCTCAGGTCCATCCTAATGCCTACTGTTATGTGACTCAAACCTCTGGCTGCTAATTCCTAAGAAAGTTATAGGTTATGATCTTTAAATAAACAATTATTACACATATAATTTTTACAAGTAGCTGAGATACGCCACCAATACCAGGAAACTCACTCATAATATTTGCCATTAGTTCCCACTTTGCTTCAATTTACTTCCCTATTGCATTTCTTTGACTAGGATTTTAAGGTCTAGGAAGAGAGCAGTATTCATACTTTCCATTTTATAAGCCATTCATAATTTTGAGTACCACTACTAATTAATTAAATAATATTGATGTCCATCATGGATACACTGACAGGGAACAAGTAATACATAATTTCTGATTAGCAAACTCCTTTTAAAATGGCTCAAATATTAATTCTAAATTAACAGTCTTTTTTTTTTTTTCACAATATAGGCCCATATTTTTAAGAAGACTTCAGAAATAGTATTGTACTCTTGGATATGCAGGGCATAATTTCAACAAAATATACTAATTTGTATATTCATAAGCTTTATGCACTTCACAGTGTGTATTGCACGATATGTGCCCAACGAGGCTGTTAGGTTTTCAGTCTAAAATCTATTTGCTTTACAATGGCATGCAACAGGAGTTGTTCAAGACCATGCACAGAATTATAAAGGAGCAAAATCAGAGGACAAAAACTGTAGCTTCCTGTAGAAAATCAAGTTTCCTGTACTTATTAGGATTAGTGTAGACACTTTAAAGTATAAGAGAATTTCTTATGGGTAAGAGGTGCTTAATTGTTTGCCTCACAGGCAAGTTTGTTTATAGACAACAGATGGCTTATTGTTTTGCAAATATGTCTTCAGTGGGCATTTCTACCTATTCCCAAGGTAGAACAGGAATAAAAAACATCAAACCATAGCTAAAAATACTTGCTGGAAAATCCGAATTATTTTACAGCAGTGCAATATCTCTTGATGACAGAAGAATGGCACAATGCAGTAGTACCACTGTGAGCAATCTGATCCTAAATTCATCAAGTATAACGGGAATCTCTGTCCTTTTAGAAGCCATTAGTTAGGGTCTCTAGCTGGAGCATAGTTTAGGGCATGAATTTGGCCTCTGGATGTGGAAACTGCAGAAAAGTATCCCCAGATTTGCTATAGACTGAAAGGAAGAATTTCAGAGTCACATGACAGGAAAATACTTTTTTTCAAAAAACCCACACCGAGCAAGAGAACAGAAACACTTATGGCATATTTGATAATGCACTCTTAATATCACGTGCCCTCTGATGCTTCTTCTTGTTTTTCTGTTTTTAAAATTCCACCTCCCTGAGGCTTAGTTAGCAATTTAGTGTGACTTTTTAAACAGGCCTTAAATAAGGCTGGTTACAAATTTCAGCAGTTATCATTGCACGAAGCCTATCTCTGCAATTCGCAAGAGTGTTGTATATCTTGGTTTTGGCTCTGAGTCAGTTCTTAGCAGAATCTTGAAAGTCAAATCATAGCATTTAAACATTCTACTTCTTCTCTGTACAGTAGTTTCTCAGAGGGATAAATGCCACAAATGATGTTGGAAAGATATGTACACCTCCTTGTTGTACATGTGGGTGTGACCATAAAACAAGGGGACTAAATCAAATCCCATTCTTGGTGCTGAAGTCATTGACAATATTTCTAATGACCTGCGTCTGAACAAATGAGTGGTCCTTTGACATTAAGTTTAGTAGACTAGTACAAAACAGAGTTTTGAAGTGCACCCAGTGCAGAAACAGGAGCTTCTGTACTCACTACTTCAACTTATTGATCTGATATCACTACAACAAACTACTTGATCATGTAGATTTTTATAGGCACCTGGAGTAACAACACCATCCCTGGAAATTTTTTGTTGTTTACTAGAGGAAAAGGTTTGTGGTCTATTTACTATTGAACATAATATTTAACGTAATTTGAAAATGTGGGCATTTGAGGTTCACCTCAAAGTTTAGGATGAGAGGACCAGGTCACTAGTTGTGATAGGGGAGATTTAAACTGGATATTTGGAAAAATTTCTTCACCAAAAGGGTTCTCAAGCACTGGAACAGGCTGTCCAGGGAAACGATTGAGTCGCCAGGGAGGCATTTAAACAATATGTAGATGTAGCACTTAAGGACATGGTTTAGTAGTGGACTTTACAGTATTAGGTTTATGGGTGGAGTCAATGATCTTAAGGCTCTTCTCCAACCTAAATGATTCTATCATTCTATGATATTTGAACAGAAGTAACTATGGAGAACCTCTACAAGAAAGACTACTAGCTTTCAGTTAAAATTATCTCTCATGGGAAGTTACTTTTAGAAAGGTAGACTATGACAGTCATATAACTTGTGGAATCCATTTCACCTTGTGCTCCCACTGGTTTGATTGTCCTTTCATAGCATTGATAAGAATTAATGGAGCTGGAATATTGAAAAGTTGGCAGGATGGGGAAAGAGAACAAAGTCCTGCATATCAAACCACACTTGGCAGTAAATCTTGGCATGTAACACTTCACTAGGAGATTAAGAGAATGAATACATCTCTCACCCTACTATCTAGAAAATGTAAAGGACATTAGGCATTATTATATGTTGATATTCAAAGTGTAACCTGTTCAAGAACTTGTTATGTATGGGGTGCTCCGTTTGACACCAGAATGCTATTCTGAAGGAAGACTGACAGGATGTAACTTCTTGCATTGCACAGCAGTTTCTCCCTCCAAAAACAAGAAAAATTTCCCAAGCTTTCAGAAAGATGACTCTATCCCTGTCCTTATTGGCTTCTATATCTTAGTCTACACTTCAGACTCTTTCTGCACTAAAAATCTTCATTGAATTCAGACAGATTGATCAGATGTATGACAATTGCAGCACTTTTTACTGATATATATATATATGCATATATGTATATGTATACACACTTTTAAATACTCATATATAGTTTTATTATCACAGCAGGACATGGAAAGGGTTGTACTGAGAAAGATAATAGTCCTATTTCTAGCTGTGTCCCTCCTATGTGCATTTTGTACAATGTACAACTGTTTCAGCCTGCTAGAAAAGTGATTTCAAGTAGATGCTTGCTGAATTTTCTGGCCTCATCTACAGTCAAATTTCCTGGCAAGAATTTTTATTATTCCAGACAGAAGCTATAGATAAAGGCCATCTCTTTTCATGTTCCCATTTAAAATGTTACTCTTCATTTTAACCAACTGAATTAATTTCCTTAAAATGCTTCTAGTTCATAAATGACTCTCTAAGGAAAGTACAGCATGAAAATTATAGTCACTGTCTTCTATGGACCACATATACAATTGCATATTTTATCCCTATTTATTTGATTTTTAAAAGAACAACTCATGCAGCATTTTATAATAAAAACAAATGTTGTTTATTGACAGACAAGGTCTCTCAAACCCCAAATTATGAGAACAATGAGTTCAAGAAAAAGCCTACAGCAGTCTTGCTGTTGATAACACATACCAACATAGCTGAAGACTTTCACTAACACTACCACTTTCACTCAGCACATACACTCCTGTAAATCTTCGCTGCTCCTCCAGATTCTTAACATTGCAGAAAATCAGCTCATCTGAATACGTTACATGACTAATTTTTCTTCTTTACAACTGAGAGTTTTCTTGTTTTGAATTTTAAATTAAATCTGCTTAAGGACAGAAATACCTTATCACAATCTACACAGAATTTGCTTAGATGAGAAGTTAATTAAAAACCACTTTGGAGAGAGACTAGGTCACGTTTTCTAAGCTAGGTTACCTCTCTATAAATCTAAGGACTTGCCCCACAAAATATTTATTATTATGGGAATAGCATATTATTATATATAATACAATAATGATGATATATAATAGAATAATCCATATTGATACATGTATGCAACTATAGGCAGATATATTAAACTTACCATCAGAAAATAGGGGTCACACTGTCAGTCCCACATCCACATGTGTGACCAAAAGAAGAAACTCAATGGAATGCTATTAAAAACTATCTTTTTTCATTATTCTGCATTAGATGTAAGCAAAAAGTGAAAATATGCCTCAACAAAATGGAGCAGTTTTGCTTTAATAATCTAACCAGAGGTCCAAAACCATCTTTGACTGAAAAAGATGAATAATAGACATTAGATTTTTTTTCCAGACAACTGCACAGACTAGCAGCTCAAAAATCTGGAAATTATTAAACATATAAATACCACTCAGCTCCCTCCTTGGGATGTTAAAAATATTAAAAACAATAGAATCATTTGAACTAAGTCATCTGTTGTCCTATGTTGTGGCATCTACAAGATGTGGCAATAACAGACGATACAATAACACAATGTTCTTAGAAGAAATCTACATTTGGAATTAATTTGTTAAACTGTGAATTTTGCACTTTCAAAAGAAACAGCACCATGATTTTCAACCATGCATTAAAAATACGCTAGTAGTAGTAAGATGAAGGCAATATTTTATGTCTTCTGGAGGCCTTATTATTTCCATATGGTACAATACCTTTCATTCAATTATGATATACTATAACACTGATTGCTACAGTAACTGTGCCTTCCTTAATTTATTGCATTACAGTCCTCTAAATAATATACAACTTTAAATAGTAAAGATTAGATACTATAAATACTGTTTATATACTGTTTATGTACTGTTCAGTACAGAATAGAGAGGCTTATAGTACTCCAAACAAATGGGAGCTGAATTAAACTTTTAGTATCATTTAATTCCATTGTTATAAAAGACCAACAACAAGCTGAAGCATTAGAAATCAAATAATCCTTGCATTACTTGCAATGGAAAATACTGTTAACACTGAATGAAATGCAGCTAAAGCTGCTGACTGCAGTAGTTACCCTCCATCAGGGTGCACACCAGGAGCAGTTAAATTTCCTTATTCAACAAAACTGTTAGGGTAATAGGGAGCCACCGCCCAAAACACAAGCCACATGCATGGCTAGTCAGATGCTTAGCTGTGTGGATGGAGAGATTTCTCTGGGAGCTTAACACAAACGCATGGGTTGGGCATTGCTGGAGTAGGGTTGTGCATGTGCTCAGAAGCAAAACAAGCAGCCTGAACAACAGGCAATGACTTCCAAAGACAGCTGGATGGAAACACTAGGTACAGTGAGTGGAAGGACAGACTCTTTCAAAATTGTATTTTCTGCTTCTTTTCAGGAGTGTATGCAAAAATCCAAAAGAATAAAAGACTTAGTTCCATAGGCCTCAGAAATAAGACTCATCAGCCAGCCAAAAAACCACTAGCCCACAAATCCAATTAACCTTCTACCAAATAATCAGATACTCAAAAGTGACTGATTTTCATGTCTTAACGACTGTAAGCATTTTTCCTAGAGCCCATTACCTCCTTTTATGAAATCAGCCCCCTCCCCACCACAATGCATCAGTACTGAAACATTTATTTGATGGGGGATCAGGCTTCACTAGGTTAGTGTTAAGCTGTGTCTTTCCCTTTTCTCTTAGTCACAGAAAGTGGATAGTTCTGAGCCCATGCCAATGTTTCTAAATACAGAATGATATTTAGAAAGACTTCTGATCAAATCGACACAGGTTTGAAATTCATGCAAGTTATTGATTTTAGACTAGGTACCAACAGAAGAATATGGCATAAACAGAGGTGAGTGGACAATTTTATGGCCACATAACATAAATTTTAAAAAATTCACCCTGAGTTGGCCCACTAAGGTCCAATTTTAAACAATCTCTCAGCTACTTAAGCCCATACATAGCTGGAAAATATTGAATTCTTTAGCAATTCTTTAATTTTCCTCTCATTTCATGTATTTTGGATTTGATGATGGTTATTGGACTTTGGATGCGACTGCATGTGACATTTCTGGAGAGAATAACAATATTTTGTTAAGAAAAAAGCACATGAACATCTAATTCAACTTGCAGATGAAACTGGTTATTAACCCCCATTACCTACATTATGTTTGAAACTGCTACTCCATAGAAAAACCAAAAAGCTGTGAAAAGTCAGCATTTGCTGTTTAGACCAGCTTATTTGTGATCAATGTAATAAAGAGGAAACTGTCAGAGTTTCTTGTGTGTGGATTCTTTAAAATAGGATTAATAAAATGGCATTTGCAAAAGTACCTTCTTCATGCTTTATTGTTGCTGCCACCACAAACTCCAGAGCTCCTGCCCACAAATATCATCAGAAAAAGACAACTGACTCCATGGACAGAGTTTATGCACTACTTTGTTTTCATAATTGCACCAAAATTTGGACCATTGGATCTTTTATTTACAAATTGCATAATCTTAAATATAAGATTATTTTAACAAGAGTCTGTCATGTTTCATGTAAACAAGAGTGAGATTTAAAAGGAAGGCAATTTGCTCAACCTAATCTTATCATCCCAGGTACATGATATTGTAATAGTGGCATCATCCCATAACAATAACAGTGAGTTCTGAAATTGAACCAGGCAGCCTAGTTTTGTTGGGTGCACGTATAGACATAAGAAAAGAGACAATCGTTGCCAATGGCTTCCTATAAATAGCAGAAGGAAGGGAAATTAAAGAGGTTGCCTGTGGTACACTATTTTTAGAGTCCTCCAAACTGTAAATCAGAGGATAAATTTTGTGTACAGTTGTACAAAGGTTTTCTTCCTTATATGAAAATTGACGTATTTCTTAGTGAGGCATTGTTTCTATATGAGCAGAGCAGTTTGTCAGCACCACAGATGCAATTGTTTTTTCACACTGCAAAATGGATTAGTGAAATTATCTTTCTCGACTAGACTGGGGACATTAGACTATCTAGGCACTCAGCTTCAGGTAAAGCAGCTGTACGGTTTACATGGTGGGCTGCCATCATTTTTAACAGTACAGCTGTGAGGGGAAGCAAACTGTGCTGGGGGTGGTGGGGTAAGAACTTCATATAGAGGTTTTGTTGCCAGGAGACTGCAGTGTTAAACTGCATCTTCAATTTATACATATATAAATATAAGTGGGTAGGTATTAGCTAGCTAGGTAGGTAGGTATATGTATTTTTTAAAAAGCCTCAACACAAACCAGAATTTTTCTGCTAGTGTAATTACACTAGCTCTCTCAAAGACTTAACCTGAATTGACAAAAGCTCCCTTCTGTCAGCATGGCTGTGAGCAGAGCAGGGATTCACTTTAGCAAGACTATGTTGGCCACAATGTGTGAAATTTTTCTATTAAACATAAATACTGTCTTCTTGCATTAGCACAGTGTCATAGGCTGGCTTCTGTTTGCAGAGTCTTTCACTGACAGGCATAAAGCTATAGTATTTGTTAGCAGCATGAAGCCAGATGGGGTATGAGTTGCTGGTCAACAAGGTTCAGATTTTAGTTAAGAAACATCTAAAAAGAAAAAGGGTGACTGGCATCTTTGTTGGCACATCGTAACATTGAACAAACCCTGCACGCACACGGTAAGGTTTTTTCTCACTCTTGATGCAACCTCATATTAAAGAAAAAGACATTTAGTAAAGTAGAGGTGCTACCATATACCTGCCCTGTGCCACCGGGACCCCAGGTTCCTACAGGATACTTCCTGTACCGCCCAGACACAAGTGCTGTGATGTTTCCTTTCTTTTGTAAAGATGAGAGTCTCCACCAATAGTCTCAGTCTCTTCAAGGTACAAAGTAGGCCTATGTATTTTATTAATATTAGGTTAATAAAACAATAAAAAATGCAACAGTAATGCTGAGTGATTGCTTCTCTAACACCCATATTTAGGGACCCACATAGAGGACTGCAAGAGTAAAGTTAAGGGGCTTGGAGGCTGAGATGCTGAGTATTATTGCAAGGACAAACACAAACAAAGCTTAGCAGGATACTGCACTCCTTCCTTGTATTAGAGCCCGTGACAATTTCACTTCATTACTTAACAGGAAGGGCTTGTTAATAAGATTAAGAAATTATTCTTATTTACCTTAAAGAGTCAAGAGAACCAGCCTCTGGGATATAGTGAAAACTTCTGGGATGCTCGTAATACGTGTATTCTTTCAAGACAAAATATCCTGCTCCTGACTCTAGGCAAGAAAGTTTCTAAGAACTTTTGTGGCCCAAAAGATGATGCCAGTCTCCCAGCTACACCAGTGCTAGAAAGTAAAACCATTCTCTGGCCCTGAGATTAACTAATATGACAAGACTTATATTTGCAGTGCTAAGCTCTCCTATCCCCTCAAGCAGAGTAGCCATGTCCAAATTGCTGAATATATCTCCTTCAGATCACCACATAATGACAGAGCTTCATTGAGATTACAGTTTCAGGAATGGTCCCAGTGGGCAATCGCCTTGCTGCCCCAGACAGGAGGGAGACCAGTGAGTGTTCTGTGTGCTGATGCTTCAGACTACCTAGTCTTTGACAGAGTAATGATCAACTTGTGCCACAGCCCTTACTAACAATTTGACAGTATCAAGAACCACAGGACAAGGCTTGTACTTGCGAACTGGCTCTGTTTAGTTTAATAGTATAAACACAGATTTAGACTCTTCTGCATGCAAAAGAGTTACACAAGTTCAAGGACAGATCAGATAAGCACTTGGAAGTTAGGTCTACTGAGGGCTGCTAAATAGCCAAACCGCATGAGCTAGAGAAAGTCCCATGAGCTAAAAACAGCTAGAGATTAGAAGAACAGTCAGGAGATGTGTCATGTATGGTTGTTCTGTTCTCACTCTTTTCTGGGAATCAATTCAATTGCTAGTCTTAGAAACCACACAGACAGACCTTTGGTCCTCAACAGTAAAGACATTCTCATGCTCTTAGGAGTCACAGAAGCTATGAGGCCAGCACTGAGCTCAGTTGTCTGAGACTTTATCTTTACATATGTATGTAGACACATACAAATTCATTTGCTTTGAGGTTTTTTTTCTCAAGATTTTCTCCACCGTACTGCTGATACCATGACATGTCAGGAGTGCTATGCTGTCACTGCAGCCTCAGCGATGGCCTCAGAGGAAGAAACCAGAGCAGACATTTTGTATCCAGCAGCAGCCAGTGTCCAAAATTTGAGCCTGAGTTTCCTACACATTAATTACGTAGAGAGTACATCAGGGTGTTTCACTTCTTTGCAATACAAGCTTTAGTTTGCAGGGTGCCTGTTAAGAGCAAAACCTGGGAATGGGGACTTAAATGGAATTTGAATAAGTTAATATGTTTCTCTTCAGGTTTATACACTTCCCCTTGGCACCTAATCTTAATTTATACAAATTAGAACATTCTAGTCCAACCATATTTTCAATTAGCAAGTATTTGCCATTTTTAGATATAGATCTACCAGCTGACATGATTGGAGTGAGCTGGCATAGAAATTTACATTAGTGATTGGTAACTTTCTTCCTAACTGTTTTCTTTGGAACACTGAACAGGAAAACAGAAGATTGCCCTTTTTCCCTTGATTTATGTGAAATCTCCAGGGTATGGAGAAACCACAGAAAAGTCTTGAAATTTCAAAATAAAGCAAATAGCATTTTGTGATACATTTTATAAATGATAATGTAAACCACACATAAACATAAGAAGATTTTTAAAAATATGTTACTTGGATGTGAACTTAGGAAACATTTAGAGTCAAATTGGGGGGACTAGAACAGGTATTTCTTTTGTTTTCTCCAAATGTTTATTGTATTGAAAATGGACAGCAGAACATATCTAGCCTTTTTTGTGGGTAAAGCAACAAGAAAAAATGTGTAGCTGTTCCTAGTTAATTTTTATCAATCTCTTTCAGACATCCTATGCTTTCTTAATCAATCTTTTGCAAACATGTATATGAATCTTCTGGCTTTGTTGCCTAGCCTCCTGCATCCTGGTGAGAATCCAGTGAATACCTGTCAATCAATGGTTGGTGAGTAACAGTCATACTTTCACTATCCAGAGACATCGCATGGCAAGCATTATATGTATCCCTCCCATCGTAACCTGTGAAGCAGCAGATTATACAGCCTATTTCCCATTGTTACAAGTCCCCAAAACCTTTGCAACTTAGTAACCCAAAATTTAGAAATGTCTGTAAATTAAACTTACTAGTCATAAGTGCTTACAACACTACCTTTGTTTTCCAAGGGAAACAAAACACCTTACTAGATAATTAGCGTGAATTAGCATTATAGCTTTGTGAAATCTTATTTTTAAATTCCTTATAATTTATTTGCTGAAGTTACCCAAAGGAAATCTACATTTCTGAATGTTAATACTTTTGCTTCCACACATTTCACTTCTGGCATTACAGATTTCTTTTAATTAACTCTTGCTCCTAATTCTGAAAAATTAATCATTAAAATCTGACAATGACACTGAGAAAAGGATGGACACTTGCATAAGGATACCTGAAAAATGTGGAACTGTATTTCTGTTCCTTTGCTGGATAAAACTGAAATGTATCTGAATCCAGAAAGTCAACTGAATACAATATCAAGGTAATTCAGTTATATAGTTAAAAATCTATTGGTGATCAAACAAAGATCAATCTTACAGCCATGTTGGTCCTCAAGACAACTGAAACTAGTTGGATAATATGATCACTTAAAATCATTCTGCAGGAAAAAAATTGGGATAAGATTTAAATCATCTGTAGTAGAAAAACTGAAGAACTGGTGATAGGGTACTTGATCTTCAGTGGCAGTGTATAAAAAATAATGTTGAGATGGCATAGTTGTGTAAGCAAAGATCATTCATTCACATTAATATAGTTTTATACTAATTTGTTGTTGGCACATTTTATAGATCTTCTCCAAAAAAATTCAGTAGGCAATAGAAATATTTTAGCATAAAAGATAAATGTTTTAAAAGAAGAAATGTAACTTTATATTTGTAACTCCATATTCAGCTGATGGGAGATTGCTCACTTTACATCAGTCCCATTTTTCATGAAAAATTGAATACCCAGTTTATTGAATTTACAGTTTTAAAAGAAAAACTGCTTCAGTTTTCTGTGGAAAGATCAAGTGAANAATTTACAGTTTTAAAAGAAAAACTGCTTCAGTTTTCTGTGGAAAGATCAAGTGAAGGCAAATACCCAGACTTTTAGGGACTTGGTTTGAATAACGTTACATTTGTCTGATGGGAAGCCTACTTCTGAAACTGGGGTAAAAGTTATCTTGAGACATGTCATTTATGCTGTAATAATATCCCCAATATACTTATAACACCATAAATATTTTGAAACAGGGAGGAATTTCCATCAGTAAAAAAAAAAGATCTTTACCTACACAGAGGAGTATAAATGCCAATTTCCCCTCTTTACCTGGTCTTTCCAAAAGGTTGCCATTAAAGGGAAATGTGCACAACTTGTGCATATCAATGCCAACCCACAGAAGCAGTGATTGAAATCACAGATGAAGAAAGCTTTATTGTGTGCAAGCTTAAAATGGGGGTCTTCACATCCCCTGTTCCCCTTGTGTAGCCTTCAGCCGGCTGCCAATGTGGGAAGGGAAAGGGCATGGAAGTGGCTTTGCTCTGCATTCCTGAAGCTTGTCATCTTAGGCAAGTTGCTTCTACTCTTTTGCCTGTTACCCTCTAGGGTCACAAGGGTGACTTAGATGCTTCTGCTTTCTGCATTTGCTCTTCTGTTTGAAAATATCAAAATATTTAGATTGGCAACTCCACCTTTTGTAGTTTGATCTGGAAATACCCCAGTACTAATTCTGTATTTCAAACTGTCCATTCCTCTAGACTAGTCGTTAAACAAGAATCTATTTTTACTAAAAAGAGGAAAAAGGTAACAACAGACCTATAGCTTTCTTGTCTTGGTGTTGTGTCCTGAAAGAATTCCAGAGGCTCTGAAACTAAAGGCAAATACCTCCAGGCTCCTCTTTTGCTTTTTTGTTTGCTTTAATCCCAATATATGTCTGAGAGACCTTGACTTATAAGTTTTAAATATTTAAAATAAGCAATTTGGATAAACAGTTGTACAGAACATGGAGAATGGATAGCAAAATGGTAAATCAAAACACAGTCAAGCTGTAATATTTAGCAAGATACTATGAGACTAAAAAGTGACTTTTCACTGCAGCAGCCACAGAAGCAATCCCTGCAACATTTATCAAACCCAAAGGCAGGATGAAGAATAGGATAAAACATGCCTATTTCTTCCTCCACTGAAAGATGAAACTGGAAAATCTATGACCTCTTGCACTGACTGGTCAAAAAGTGGGCAGAGAGAACACAGCTGATACAGAGTAGAAGAAATCTGTACATATTCCATATGTTCCTGTTTCAAATATTCCTGGAGGCCCAAGGAAGGATTGTTATAAGCAGGATGCAAGGATTCTCATGAAAGCAAAGACAAACAGAAAAGGATATGAAGTTGATATGCCTACAAGTGTTTTCAGATCTAGGGGTGAATTAAAGCATCTCAGATTAAAGCACTTTCATTCTATGCCTATACAGTTGTTGAACACAAATGTGCATTGACCTTGCAACCCAAGTTGATTCCTTTTATATTTCTTGCATGTCTCTCTCACCTATAGATGCAGCTAAACTCTCTCTGCCTGTCCTAGCCCCACTTCTGGAAATAGGAAAATACATTAGCAAATATTGACCCTGTCTGAAAGTGAGCCAGTATGGGTCTAGACGTAGTTTAACCATTAACTTGGCATGGTGCCCAAGTGCCCTGAGCACTAGAGCTTTTAATGACTTAATGATACCATTGCGTCAAGAACTTCCTAGGAAGATACTGACTTTGCTGACACATTTCTATATCTAAATTCACCCTTTACTGTCACACAGAGCTCTTCATGTTTCTACAGTCCCTGCTGGATCCAGACAGTTCTTTTTTCATCCCTGTTGTTTGAAAAAACATTTCTGATTAGAAAATTACAAGTATTCTAGCTTTTACTCTTATATTTATATATGTATTCATTTTTTAATTTTAAATAACCCTTTGCCAGGTTTCTATTCTTCCCATAACATGGATTCTTCATTATCCATATTATTCTGATAGCCCTTTTTTGTTTCCATTTCAGTTTAAGATACATTTCTGTGAATACAAGTGACTAGAACTATGTAAAATATTGTACCCTGGCTCATACGTGTGCCTTGTGTAATGTAGAAGGCAAGGATCACTCTCTTGTGTTCAGTGAAAATGGTAAAGATCGGACTTGTTTTTTCCTCTTTCTACTGCTGTGTCACACTGGCAAGCTGCTTGTCATCCTTTGGTTGGCTATTTTATTCTGTTTCATATTGCTTCTCTTTCACCTCTAGCTGTCAAAAATATACTTTTTAGGAAATGCTGTCATCATCAGTTACTTGTACTATGGAAATCCATTTCTGTGGCTCTATCTTAGAGGTGTCAGAAGTCAGGCTTTATGTGTAGTTAGTCCTAAGCCAAATCTTAATTCAACAGTCAGCTAGAATCTCACACACCTTGTTCTCTTACTGTTAACAACACTGCAGTAACAGTCCCTAAGATTGATGAGTAAGAAATGTCACTATGATAATTGTATCTTGGGGACTTCCTTTTCAGTGTGTGCACATTTTAGCCTTCTGTTTAGTTGTTGATTTACTGAACTTCCAGTTCATATATTAACACCCTTTCTGAGTTCCTTAGGCAGTAATATTCTGTGAGGTAAAGTACTGAATGATTTACCATAATTTGTACTCTTGAAAACATGGCATTTACTCTTATCTTAAAAGAAAGGTATCTTGTTGAATGTAAATTGTGTCAGTCTAATCTAGAATGCACCTCTGATAAAGAAAACCTCATTATAGTTTAGCTCTCTTTCTATTGGCCTTCACAGCTTATTGTTCTTGACTGAAAATACGTGATAAGGGCTCCTATAGGAGTGACCAAACTGATGGGAATGCAGCCACCTAGATCACTTCACCAATTCCTCTCCAAAAAACTTTCTGTAATTAGATATGCTATCTCTAGCATATCTCTAGTTACTGAATTTGCATTTCTGTGTTTAATTCTTCTAGCTGGGGCCTTTTTCCCTCCGTCTCCTCCTTCATTTCTTTCACCACAGTCTGTAGCCCAAACTCTGTTACTTTGAATATGGTAATCAAAATACCATTCCTACTTTCATTACTGATTTGATACCCTGTTATTACCCTCACTATCTTAATTTCTACTGAGAACTAAAGTATCAATTTAGTATGTAGGAGATCCCCTTTTTCACCTTTATTCATCCTTCTCTTCTCAGCCTTTTTTACCTTGTTCCTCTCTTGTATAGCAGATGAGTACATCATAAGTATTTATGTTTGTCTTCCTTCCAAGGTAAAGCTTAGTTAGACTAATCGATCTTTTTTTCCTAATCTACAAGATAGAGCCCTCTTATTTAGCATTCTCCCTTTGTCATCCAATTCTCTTTGTCCTTTTAACATCCTGTCTGAGGTTTTCATTTATTTTAGTAGGTCTGTAGCCCATTCCTAAAAATCTTTTGCTCCTTACTTGTAAGTCTGTCTCTGGGTAGCAGTGGTGGTCATGTACGTCTGATTCTACTAAAAACCATAGGCTGTTCTTCCTAGTAAATCTACCACTTTGTAGACAGATTCTCAAAACTTCTGCCTGCTGTAAACTCAATTTTGTATGTCATATATAACCCAAAGTGATTTGATTCAGCTACTTCAGTCCAGTGTTACCTTTTAGAAACTTTATCTTTTAGGTTTTTATAAGGTACATGTTGCTTTCCAAAATAAAGTTCAGTATGAAAGCGTATTAGTTCATTGTGGTGGGTTGACTTCAGCCAGCAGCTAAGCATCCAGCTCCTCACCATTTTTAATGGTATGGAAAATGCATTTGGCAATTTTGTGTCTGCTGTGTTGGCTGTATCCTCTCCCAGCTTATTGTCTGTCTCTTGCCTTACTCACTTGTGCATGCAGAGCATGAAAAAAAGCCCTGACACTTTACGAGGTCCACTCAGCAATAGACAAAGCACTGGTACATTATGTTGGTCTAGACACAAAGCCAAAACAGCACCACATAGGCTCTTATGAAGAAAATCAACTCTATCCCAGCTAGAACCATTAGATTCAGGAACACAGAAATCATTCAGCTGTCATATTCAAAATCTGTGCATGTTCATGACTTTTTAGAATTTACATATCTCTGATCTGTCTGTTGTGTGATACTCATGACCTCTTTTTTTGTACATTATATGTTCTGTATGGATAATGAAGAAGATTGGAAAGAAGTAAAATCCTAAATGCCCCAAATGCTAAGGCAAATGTTAAAAATTAATATCTGGATAGTTTGTAATATGTCAGTTTTCTAACCCATCTCATGTTGTGGGTCCTTGAATTTTAGGCACATGACATTGCACGAGGATCAATTTAGCCCCACATCATTTCACATTTTATTTTCTTTTACCACAATCTGTACAAGACTATTCTATTTGACAGCACCTTCTTTTGGCTCTTCAACAAAAGCAGGTAGTGTAGGATTGGACATAACTGTGATCTTAGTGACATGCCTTTCCCTTATCATGAGCCAAGGCAGATGTGTTTTGCAACGTTATGCTAAGAGTAGAAAGAATCCTTACACTCTTGAGTTCCCTCAGATGAATATTTAAGCATTAAACCAAAAAGTTGTCAGTATTATTTTGGTAGTAAAAAGAATAAGGATACCTATCCATAAAAAAAAACTTGTTACACCTTGTTACAACTAAGAAGGACAGGGCATGTCACTCATTTTGCACCATAATTTAAAAATCTTTTCTTTTGCTTTGTATCACTGTAACTCAACATTGTATATGCTGATTCAAAAAATTTCCTCTGTGTTACAAGTTTTTATCTTGATTTCCCTTTGTGAGATATTATGTTGTCCTTTTTTCAAGGACATTACTCATACCTTGAAAGCCAAGGTTATCTGTGTCATCTGGATGATCAAAATTATCAGTAAATTTCTGTGTTTCTCTGATGTTCGGGGCCCTGTACATGCTCCTGAATTGTGTAGGACCAAGAACTATCATTTTCCTACTTGAACCATTTCTGTAATGGTTAGAGAGGTACTTTTATTATACTTATATTAATGAAACATAGAATCATTAATGTTGGAAAAGACCTTCAAGATCATAGATTCAAACCTTTAGCCAAACACTAAATGTCCGTGTCAGTTAAACCATAGCACTAAGTGCCATGTCCAGTCGTTTCTTGAGCACTTCCAGGGATGGTGACTCCGCCACCTCCCTGGTCAGCCTGTTTCAATGCTTGGCAAACCTTTCACTAAGGAAGCTCTTTGCAATGTGTAATCTGAGGGTCCCCTGGTGCATCTTGAAGCCATTTCCTCTTGTCCTGTGGCTAGTTGCCTGGGAGAAGAGGATGACCCCCAACCAGGGGCCTTTTTGACCTTTAATTTATCATTAAATTCTATCATTATTTGTAAAGTCGATATTCTTAGGCATTTTTTAGATCTCACTGATAATAATGGGGAAATTTTCCAAATCTTAATGGCATCCTTTTGTCTCCATCACATGTGCCTCCATGCACACAAACTTATTCATGTTTCAAATATCCTCAGCAGCACTAAACCCAAATAGCATTGGTTCATATACTGATTTTTCTATCTGTTCCTTTAGAAGAAATAATGCTGAAGAATAGACATGGAGCTCAGAACAGCAAATGAAGATGGTACAAAGGCAAATGGTGGAAAGCTGGCATAAGCTTGTGAGAAACAAAAAAAAATATCAACCTTTAGACGTCTGATGGGAGTTCTGTGTTCTGTTGTCCTTGATTGCACAGAGTCTTAATGACATTTGTGAGCTTAATCACATTTTCCTTACTCCAACTCACCCAGTCATTTCAACAAGACTGCTTTGGGAGTCATTACTGTTCAGTATAAGGAGTATTACAATTTTTCTGTAATTCAATAACCATTTAGTTACAAGTATACATTTTGAATGATAGCTATGGATCTCCTTTTCTAAATTTACACCAAGAATACTTCATTTTACAGTGATAATTTCATTTCTTTATAATATTAATTTTGACCATATTAATTTGATAATATCCACTAGCAAAGCCACACTGTGGAAGTAGTGGAAAAATAAAGATTGATTTAAATCCATGAGCTATATATTCTTAATGTGTAGTGTTACATTTACCTTTGGCAATCTCTTGTCTACTAGTCAGAACCAGAATCTGAGTTTAAATATAAACAGACTGGTGTTCTTCCCTACTGCCACAGAGATGGCAAGTGCTGTCCTGCCACTGATTTTGAAGTAGAGCTCTCCAATAAATATATTATGTAGAAATCGGTACTGCATATATGAGAAGAAAGAGATATGCTAATGGACTCCAGTCTTGTAATTGTAACTTGCCACATGAACTTTATCTTTGGACTTCATGCCAGCCTCATTTGATTAAAAGAACAATGAAAAGAAGAAGGTATAATCCATCATAGATAACAGCCATTTGTTTCAAATCAAATTTCTCTAATTTTAGAAATAAGCCTAAATGTTAAAATAAGTGAAAACAGTGATATTTTTGCTTAAAAGTAGTTAAGATTCTACAAAGCTAATAATTTCACAATTTTTTTTTGTTTCTGAAATACTCATTTCAAAAAAAGATGATTCCAAATGATTTTATGTAATTCTCAGTGAGAGAATTTACTAAGGTCAAGATATCACACTTGTTTTGCAGCCAGGTCAGATGTAGATGATGACTTAATGCTCTCTAGGTCGCTGTTTATCTTTTCACTTCAAAGAGCATAACAATGCAATAAAATCACAGACAATATGGCTGAAAAAATAATTCATTATGCTGCCATGCATTTCAAAAAGAAATTATAACTCCTTTAGAGTTTCCTAGCTGTGATTTTTCTTGTCATTTATTAATACTTTGCTTCTAGGGTAATCCATATGAAAATGAAACAATAAACAACCTTTTCTTCCACAGGAACATATCAAAGTAAATCCTCAGAGAGTCATGTTCTACCTCTTGAGAAAACAGCCCTGAGTCAGCATTCCCTCCTCACCTTTCCCCCCATCTCCTCTCCCTTGTTCACACTGGCAGGAAATGAAAACTGTTTCAGCATATTATACAAAATGTGTAGAATTTATGCGATATCAGTCTTGCTGTATATCAGCCATGAAAGCGTATTGATATGATCACCAGACATATCCTAAGCTATTCAAAAATTATAAGTTGTCTTCCCCACTTTCAATCTGAGAAGACATTAGGCTAGGCTTGAAAAAAAAAAAAAGGCTGCACTTTCCAGAAAGACAGGTTTGTCTGGTTTGGTTCTCTTAGAGTTCCCCCATTAGGTAAACTTATGTGCTCCCTTATGTTGCTTTTCTGTTAGAGTATCTTCTGTATCCCAGAAGGCAGGAGAGTAAAGCAGATAGCATCAACGTTTGACTCAATGGCCAAATTGAGAGCCAACATATAAGTGGATGCAAGATCTGTATCAGTGAGTGGATGCAAGGCTTATGGATTCTTACCCAGCCCAAGCAAGTTTAAGCAAGTTCAATTTAGATGCTGAGTGTGGCAGAAGAAGGTGCTATATCAGGTAAGATTCCCTGGGATTAACTGAGTCCTGATCCAAAATTCAAAGGCTTTGAAGCAGATCTGGGACTCCCACCTGAATCTAGTGATGTGGTTAACTGCCAAAACTGTATGCTGTCATTTCTGGGTTATATTTTAAGATGTGGTCAAGTAAATAGCTTAATTTCTAGAAATGTTCAGTACTTGTTGCCTCTAAAGTCTTAGTGAATATATATATATATATATATATATATACGCATGCTCTTCCAGCTTGGCACTCAGGCTTTAAAATATCACTCACACTGCATATTGTACTCTGCTAAATATAAGCAATGCTCAAGTGTATGAATGAATTATACACATAAGATTTATACTCACAACAATGCATTCAAACATTTTTCTCTTCTCTTTTTGCATGTTCCTCTCACTGTGCCACTATTTGTTTTGGAGGTTGAAGATTTTTAAGTACAAGAGAAGGCTAGCATGGATGACAGAACTTACCACTTTCCACATGTCTCTACCAAGTTATCACATTCTTGTGGTAACAGTCAAGTTCCTCTGCTCATGTTAGCTGGAGTGGTTCCTAAGATTTTCAACAACGTTGCCAATTAGAAGGAATTGTGTCATTTTGTTCGTGTGTGTGATACAAGACCTGCTGGCTAGGAGTTGCTGAAACCACCACCTCATTTCACAATATTTAAACAGTAAATAACCATACTTAGCATTTTTGTCAACAAGCTGAAGGATTGATTGATTGATTGATTGATTGATTTGGTGTGTACCTCCTGCTTAGTGATTATTTTCAGACATAACTGTTCAACCTGTTAGGAGGTGAAAGCTGCTTTTAATTTACAAAGATGTCAAGACACTTGTAGACAAAGTACTCAGGAAAAACTGACCATGCTCCCCTGAGTGATCCACTGGTACTCTCTCAGACCTCCTCGGTACAATGATTAATGCACAGGCTGTGTGGAAAAAAAAAAGGCATGGCAGGAAATGAATAGGGAAAAAAAATGAAGAAAAATGTTGGCAGAAACAAAAGTGAGAATGAAAAATTCTGGAACCTGACTTGTGCTCTGCATGAAAAACATTTTTACCCTTTATTGCACCTATGAAAATGCAAGAGGATGGCAACAATGCTGCATGGTGAAGGAGTAGTGTTCATGAAATAGAAGGTGGTCTTAGGGGGAGAAAATAAGACTATCAAAGTATATGTAAGGGTAGAGCATTCCCCATATCACTTGATGCCGAGCTCTCACTACTCATAGTGTATACACATTAAAATCACATATTATACTGATGATGCAGAAAAGTAGAGTCTACCATTGGGAGAGTTCTTTCTCAATCATTTGCTCTGTGGCACTCTGCCAGTGGCCTGACTGCTGACCAAACTCCATTATCCCTAAGGACATTTTCAATATTGATGGCTTCTTCTGGATGAAAGTGGCAAACACATACATTCATTTCTACTGTTTTGTTATTTGTTTTTATTTTCTTCTCTCTTCCTAGGTCACTAATTCTCTTACAGTAAAGAGCCCACATGTAACCCTGGGGTTTTTTTCTCTCTTAGCAATGCTTCAATGAGAAGAACTATTAAGGCTTATTTTTAACACATTTATCCTCAAAATATGTTTGTCTCTCACCATAGATTAGTAAGAGTTGCTTGATTTTGCAAGTCTTCACACCTGAAAACATGCCACCTCCAGTTCCTTCCTTGTTTTGCTTATTTCAGTATAAATTACACAATTTTCTCTACAATGCATGGGCATCTTCCCCACAATTTTCCTATTCCATTTTCACTTTTCTGCATTTTTTTGGTAGCTCTTATGGTTGCCCACAGGGATTCACCTCAGCCACAACATCCTTCTGGAGTAAACTGAGATCACAGCATTGCATTTGAAACACTCAAGGTTGCTAAAGCCTGTGTTTGATCATTGAGTTTTCTCAAGTGAAACAACATGATCGATCTTACTGAATTGAAGTAATAAAAGGAAAATTCTCCCTACTCTCATACCTATGTAGCACAATGTAATTCATTCTCTGAATTCTCTATCTCCTTGACTGTTAACAAAAGGCACAAGAAGAGATCCTGTTCTAGTGCTGAAAATGCACCTATGATACATACAGGATATCAGGGATACAGAAAATTGAGGATAAATGCAGGATATAGGATTTCATCTTTAGGGTCTATTTACACTATGTCAGACATGAAAGTTTCTCTCTTAAGAATAGTTGGTTCCCTTGTTTTAAAATACATGTTATAAGAACATTGCCAGAAAAAAAAATGGCAAATTCAAAATTTTAACAAGTAATGGCAATGGAAATTAATTTTTTTGTAAGAACAGATACACATACTGTATATATGACATTGTGCCCCATGTAAGGCACATGATACTTCTCTGGATGACTTTTTGAATCTTATATTGTAGGCTTTTCATTGGATTGAAGAGTAGCTGCTCTATAAACCAAACTATGTACTGGCAATTTAAGTATGTCTACTACTCATACATGCAAGACCTTAGCTTAAAAAGGGCAGTCAATCATGTCCTATTACTATCCTTCTGATTGGCAAAATCAGTTCTAATAAGTTTCCTGACACAGGGAGACTGTACTGAAGCACTAGCCATGACTATTGTAATCAATTTTTACAGCCCTGTGAGAAACCTAACTGGAAGTGTGTTGCTTTTTAGTATCTCAGCTTCTGGAGTCAAGTTATTAGGTGTTATGATAGAGTGATTTCAAATCTATACAAAGGTCTCAGCCAACCATGTCTTACCAAATACGCAGCAGTCTCATTGGTCAATAAGGCTGGGTGGCACTGGAAACCAGCCTATGACTGATGTTGAACCGGGAGATTTGAACTCACTATAAAAAGAACTGAGAACAATAAACCAGCTGGCTATTTCTACATGAACCCAGCGTGTGTGTGTATATGCTGTCTCCTACCAAATCCACAGTGAGTGACCAACAGTGCAACATAACGTGTGGTGACCCCAACGTGATAGAAAGACAGCCAGATGCAGATTTCACGGGGAGACAGAAGGCAGCACAATTTTAGCTGCAGAAAATATTATTTAATTCTTTTGCGGTGTTTTTTTCTGCCACGGTGGGGTAGCAAAAGGCTACCTGCAGCATGGAAAGCTGCGCATCAGTGCAGTGGTTTTGCTGCAGAATGCAGAGGAAAGTTTTTCCCTGCGGCAGCATGGAAAGCTGTGTTTCGGTGCAGTGGGTTTGCCGCGAGAGCAGAGGAAGTTTTCCCTGCTGCAGCAAGACGAGCTGAGTGTTGTTAAGGAGAGGTGGGTTTGCCACAAGAGCAGAGAGTTTTCCCTGCTTGCAGCAGGAGCTGTGGTTTTGATTCGCCGCGGGAGAGCAGCGGGAGAAGAAGCCCTGTGACTTCAAACTTTCTTTTGGAACTTACAAATATATTAGGGAGAGAAAGGATCGTGGATTTCCAACCCCTGCGATCCAGGTACGGACGATTAGTTTAACAAGAGGATTTAAATATGGTAAACAAGCCTTATTAGAATTATTGTCCTGGTGTGAAAGCCAAGAACTGAAAATTAACGAAGTGAATGCCCTGGACTTTAAAACTTGGAAAAGGGCATGCAGACTTATCATGGAAGCAGTAACCATAGGACATAAAGCTGCCTTCACTGTAATAAAAAAATGGAGGCTTACTATGGACCTAATAGAACTATTAGAGAGCAAGCGGGATGCAAGAGAAGCAGAAAAAATGGCAGACAGAGCACAGCTGCGTAGCGCAGCCCGAGCGGGTGGATGTGCCTGGGCGGCAGCAGCAGTGCATCTGGGGGCAGCAGTGCCAGCCCATGCCAGCGGAGCTCTGCACCAGCCGGCAGTGCCCAGGCGAGTGAGAGACCCGAGTCAGTGTGTGTTGGGGCGGCAGCGCCGGCGCCGGCAGCCTAGACCAGCGGCAATAGCCAACAGTGCCCAGGCGAGCAAGAGAGAGGCGGGGGCACCGAAGAATGCCGCGGGCGTGCGGCCGCCATGCCGCAACCCCACGTGGCGCCCAGGGCTGCTCCCCCTCCACCTGCTCCAGTCAGCCCCATCACAGGCTTGGAGGTGCCCAGAGCGCCCCTGCCCAGAGCCGGTTGGCTCAACCCAGAAGCCATGCCCACAGCAGCACCTCTCCTGGATACATCTCCTGCCCAGCCCTCTTGAAGTGTGCCTACACCTCCAGCCCAGCCCTCTCAGAGAGGGTCTTCATCTCCAGCAGCATGGGAAAACTCCTCCTTACAAAGAGCCGGATGTTTTGATTGCATCACCTCTGGGAAAACACGGGAACAAGGAAACGCAAATACACCAACACAGAGCTCTCTTCCTGGCTCCCGCATCATCCCATCTGCCCCACCTTTACCATTGGAGCTGCAATTACCTGTGGATTGCATGCCAGCTAAGAACCAGAATCATCACCCCCCTGTGGAACCCCGAGACAAAGCTGCCATCTCCACACTGCGGACAGTCACGCACAATCCGGTGAACACCTGGTGAAAGGTAAAACTTGAGGCCATAGCTTGTGGGGGCTATGA
>WEKY01011769.1:10348-26412 GCA_013390045.1 Picathartes gymnocephalus
CTTTTTTTTTTTTTTTTTTTTTTTTTTTGTGGAGTTTCCTGTAGTTATTGCAGCCAAGCAGCATTTTTGTTCAGAAATTAGTTGCAGTAAAGAGAAATAGAATAAGGTTTCTTCTGCTATCCTTGTCTGCTTTCTGACTGGCCTTAACATTGCTTAACACCTAAGTCTTCCTATTAAAAGAACATACTTCAAGTTACTTAGGCCAGGACCTAAATTTGTTATAAAATCCACCAAAGTTTTAATTAACCATCTCAAGGTGAATAATAGCAAGGCTCAGTCTAAACTATGATATCTCATGCAATATCCCCTAGCCATGCCATGCTTCTCATCTTTTTTTAGGCTTAAACCACCCCCAAAAGTCATAGGGCACTAATCCATCCCTACTCGTTTCTTTGGAAGAACAATTTTTTCATTTTGAAAGTTTCAAAATTAGTTGGGATCCTTTTTCTGAGGAAACTTCACTTCAGAGTGCTACTGTGATATTATTTCTGGAGGGACTGTATATGTGGACAGAAAACAAACTTTTTCATTCAGTCCTCCAGACTGTTTTGTCCCTACAGATTCATACAAGTAGTCTGAAACTGGCAACCAACAAAATCTTATCACTTTACACAGCCCAGAATAGTTCAGGCAAAATGTATAATTAAATCATAAACATTGTAAGTTTTACCTAGCTTTTCAGATTGTTCTGTGAACTGAAAGACAGGAGAGGTGTCATTTGTCTTCAGAGAAGCTATCATAACTTGAATAATAAAATTCAGAAGTAAGAAAATGGCTATTATATATGAATAATTGCAGTGAGTATTTCCCATTTTGCATATTTGATGCCATATCAAAATACATTGCAATGTAAGCCACGGGATCAAATATAAAAAGGATACTTTTAATTAGAAAAGAGCTTTTATTCCACTTGTAAAAATGCCTATCAAAAATATATTTTTTTTAAAAATCTGCACTTTATTCAATTAGAAATCCTCAATTAATCAACAAGAGCCAAATGAGTTCTGTTCAAACTAATGAAACATAACACCACTTACTCCCTTTATCCATTCATTTTTTTAGAGGTCAATTTTGTGTCTGTGCTGCTGTAAGGCTATTTCAGTACTGAGGGGTTTTGGGGGGATTTTTTTTTTTTAAATGCCTTCCAGTCTCACCATTTAGAATGAAGCTGCAGAAGGATTAGTCCATCTTGCAATTAGTTCATGTACAGCCACCAGAGAGCCTGGTAATAACAGCTTCCGACAAGAATGGATGGTTATTGAAATAGAATTCTATCTCCTGTAGAAATAGTGGGGAATCGATAAATTACTATTCTATAAATTATTAAATCTATAGACATAAGATGACCATAAGTTCAGTTCCTTCTCATCAATTAATTAAATGAGGACATACACCCATTGTTACCATCTGTCTATTAATTTAATAATTTATTGAATAATGGATGCTGCTAATACAAGTTTGAACATGACAATATCCATCTTCAGTGTTACTCCAACATTAATGAGTTTGACACTACATTAGTCTCCTCCACCTTTTTGGCAAATGTCTTTATTTAATATGGTCCAGCAGAATGTATTGTCCGTATTTGTAACCTGGCAGGTCCGTTATTTTTGACAAATTTCTGTTCCACCAAAAATTTGGCTTCATAAAAGGCACTTGATTTTTGAGCAGTGAAGGAGTGTGAAGCTCTAAAATGGTGCCATGAAAATAAAGAAGAGGAAAGGAACAAGACCGATGTGCTTGAGTAGGTCAGATAAGAACCCCTTGGAAGACTGTGGCCCTAATGGGAAGAACTGAGTAGCTCTTGCAAGAATCACTTAGCAGATAACATATTCTTAAGCTTGATAGTAAATTTCAGATTTTTTGTTAACTCTTCATACAAGATTCAAAGACTTTGCATAAGCCCTCTTAATACCATCATCCCCTATTTCTAAAGAGGAGACAAGAAGTTATTTCCATTTTTCTTATTTTCAAATTCTGTTGCTTCTACATTTTTGAAAAGTTGTATACTAAATATTAGGCATTGTTCTTAGTGAAGATGTGGCTTATTTAAAATTCCTGTCCAACTTCCTAATTAAACTAAGTTTTACTTAAACACAGTTACTGCTGAATCTAACAGAGGCATTGATGTTATTTTCAGTGCTCTGAAAACAACATTTTCTTGTGAAGCTGGCTTCAAGATATGTGTGCTGATGTTCTGATGTACATCATTAAAAGCTAAACCAAATCAAATGAACACTTGCATATCCCTGTGACCTCCTCAACTGTGTTGTACAGAGCTTCAACTGGCTCTTGCAGGCTATATTGATTATATATTATCACATTCACCAAATTATCTTTGAAAATCACATTAACTAGATAAATGGCCTAAATACATTTAATTGACTTCACATGCTTCTCTCCAATAAAATGAAGGGATGTCAGAAAGCAACTTAAGTTTGACTTTGTTTCTCTTATCTGCAATGATTAATCAAAAGTTTGTTTTTACCACTAGATAATCACAGTTATATGGTCCTGGTGATATCGAATAGAAGATGATGTTCAGGAAAATTAACTGAGTTCTAATTGGCTTGAACCTAAATTAATAAAATGGATAGAAAGCATCAAGCATGAACTGTGTAATTAGTTCAGATACAACAGGCCATATTTTTAGATATTTGAATTTTCTCTAGTAAATGGAGACTTGTAATGGCTGCAAAAGAAAAAATAATTATTTAATTGTATAGTCCTTGTTATTAAGACCTCGTATATGGTTACTTGTGCAAGGTATTTGCAGTAATAAAAATATGTTACTTTTCTTTAGTTAGATGATCTTTGACTCCAGATATATAACCAATCAAATATTAAAGCATGCACATTTTATCCAACTAGGCAAAACTAAATATTTTACTATAAGAACAGGCTTTCAGATTTTCAGCAGATTCTTTATTATTTTGATAAGGATAAATTTATAAAAAACAAATTATCATTTTACTTCCCCCAAAAAATGCATTGAAAATGTTAGAAGATCTATCTTGAGCAATACCTTCAGACATTTTTTGACGCCTCTTGTACAGTGGTGCAATACCGAGGCCTGGATGGTGCCTGCAGATGTGACTAATGACAGATGCATAACTTTGACAGAGCAGCAGCAGTGGCAACATCAGCATAGGGCTGGCCTTGTTGGCTTCTTGCAATGCAAACTCTTATTGATAGAAGTTTTACATGTAATGGAATAAAATTTTGTACTCTAATTTGGACTGAAGTACAGCTCCTTGAGCCTATGAAAAGACTCGTAGAAATTTCTTCCTGTGGGAAGAAGCTCCTGATGTGCAGCAACATGTGAGGTTGCCCCTCTTCCCTCAAAAAAAATCCTATCCCCACTCCAAATTCAATCCAAACCATGGATGTATTATAATGTTGCACGTCACCAAAGAAGTGGATGAGACTATTTTGTAACATCATCAACAGTAACTTCCACACAGACAGTATTTTTCTACATGTGGCAACAGATGGCTCCACTTACTAAAAGAATACGATCTTATTCATATTTACATTCTCTTTGTCATTCCTTCAAGCCAAATTCACTTGCAACTCAGCCCACCAGGGAAATGAAAGCACAGCCTGAGACAGCAAGACTGGGGGTTACAAGAAAGGCATACCTGCATTCATAAGAGGTCCTTGCCAGTTCTAGCCTGTGCAGAAAACTGTTGTAATACCTCTGCTGCTGGTTAGACCTCAAAAAAGAGTACTGAAGTAGTAATGAAGTGGCACGTGTGCTTTGTGCTGTCATTTCAAAGAAGGATGAGTTTTATCTCTCTAGAAAATTGTTCTAAATATGTGACTGAAGCTTTACCTCTAAATCAAAGATAAAATATTTTACTGAAAAGGGATTATTTTTACTACAGCATATGCATTTTAGAACTCAAGAATGTATAGGATGTGCCATATGAAATACCCATTAATCACATATATATATATCAATATATACACACAGACATATACATATATGTAAAATACAAAGTTAGGGAGAGAAGGATGAAACGGGAGGGCAGGAGTAACACCCAGCTACGCGTTACCCGCAAAAGGATGAGTAGGTAGTAACATCGTGATTTATTGGAATAATGGCATAGAAATTGACTTCCCCTGTCATAAAGTTGTGGGCAACATATTTTTCTCTCACGTTAGTCATAAGTCACCATTTTGCTTTTATGCTTGAGGAGAAACACCTCAGAGTACCTCAGGCAGTAACCAGACAAGGAATGGTTATCATCCAAAGGTCAAATCTGAATCTTATAGAAATTTCCATTTTTATGCCATCTGGATGCAGATAATACAGCACAGTATTTAGATCCAGATCACTGTTAATAGCTCTGGTGATAGAAACTCCCTTAAGGGTGAGAGTCTTTAACAGGGAAATGTCAATGTCCCACTCAGAGAGAAATAATCTTCTGTGAGATCTAACAGTGATTTAAGTTACCACCATAGGGATGTCATGGTACAAGTGTGTGATGTATCATCAATACTGCAAACACAAGTAAAATCTGTCAGGGAGAACTGGGAACCAGATAGAAAATACTGAGTTGCTCTAACTCTGTTGACTAAAATGCTCTTGGTTAAAAGCCAGGAAATCTCATATAGTGCTCTGAAACAGAGCCCTTGACTGCTGTTAGCCCAGTTGTTGTATTTGCTCTGGATCTTGGGCTCTTATATGCCCCCATATCACTGATGGAGAAGATCAAGCAAGAAACCTTGCTGTTCTGAAAATGCTGTCCAAATGGCCAGTGACATAGCTACAACACAGTGAAGTTTGGATCGAAGTTGGTCCTATGCTTATTCCATGTGATGGTATGAAAAACACTTGACATGGCTTAGGATGTTGCTCTGCTGTCTTATGGCTTCTTAATGGCATTGCTGATTGTCCTTGCCTGCAGAAACCAGTACGGAAAGACGCTCTTCAACCTCCTCCCATCAGAGACTGTGTGGGGTGCCCTGAGTCTTTCTGCCCTTCTGTCAGACTTTTCTCAGAATAATGCTCCAATTCACTTTTTTTTTTTTTTTTTGTGGTAACAATTTTAATTTATCACGAGCTCAAATGGGCAGAAAAGGTGAGAAAGAGCCCACATAAAGACCACTGACTTTTATTTGGGAGTCAGTCCTATTGATTAATCTTTCTGCTTCCACAGGTCATTTGCTTTTAGTAATGATACTTTTTTTTATATTTCTGTGAATTCTTGTTATTGCTAATAAGATACTGGGTTAGTTGGATCCTCCTGGATCAATCACAGCTAGTTCCATTCACAGTGGCTCCAAATGACTAATTTTCTTGTAAATTATTTGTACCTTCTCTCAGCCTGAGAACAATTTTTTGTCCTATATACCACTGTTACAGCTTCTCTCAGAGGAACTTGGCTCAAGGTCACCTGTCTCCCCATTTTACATTACTTATTAAACTCATATAGAGCCAAAAAAAATTTTTTTAAAATAAAAAAGGTTTGTGATGAGTTTTTTACCATATAGAGAAATGTATGGAATCCTACTGATGCAGGGGGATAGAAGCGAGTCTAATTTTGGGATGCCTTTGCTTTCCTGTTCTGGACCCGCAGATATTTGAGAGTTACGTATGTAATTGCTTTTAAGAGATCCAGGAAACCACCTAGAAATTTGTTTCAGTTGTGAAATGCGAATTTTACTTCAGATGTTATCTGTAAGCTCCGTGAAGAAAACTGACATTGAAGTAATGTAGCCTGAGCTTCAGGCAGTGGAACAGGAGGCAGTCCGTGCCTGTAGCTGCACTCCTGTGTCTGACTCCCCTGTTGTGCTCCTTACCAGGAGAGATCCAGCAGGGGTGACTCTGCTGCGCAGTTACACCAGGCTCCCTCCAAATGTCCCTCGTGATACTGTATGCACTGCCAGTATTCCCTCTGGAAAAGGGAAGCTTCTCCTAATGACGATAATAACTGGTTAATTTGGGGCTGGTGCGTCCTGTGCCTAGCTCAGCTTGGCAGGAGAGATGGAGGAGTGAAGTTTCTTCCTTGAATCTGCGCAACCAGGTAGCACATGAACAAATCCTGCTCAGTGAGAGGGAATCACAGAGGTGCTTACAAGCAAATGTGCAGAGAGACTTAAAGGAGGAATAAACACCTTGTCTACCCCGGTCCAAACCATTTGGCTTTTGTTTCTGGTGCCTCAGGCAGCTTCCCTGCTTCCAGCAGTCTTTTGCAAGGGAAACATGAGGGTTTTCTGAGTGGTGGTGCCTCTGAGGGCTGCTTCTGGAGTAACGACAGGTTATGCTTCCCCCTTTATTCAATGCAATGTCTAAGGGCACCATCCAGTTGAGAAATAGTAACAAGAGTAATTAAAAAGAATAAAACAATGTAATGTTGCTACTAACCATCATTTAACATGATAACAGTCTGTAATGTACTCTAATTATCTAATTAATTATACTAATAATCACTAATTAATGCATATTTTAAGAGATTGAAAAAATGTGCTTTCAAAGTGCACTATCAACTGTCTGGTTGTATCTGTGATTTGACACCGAAAATGATCACCAGAAAAAACACCTCTTGTCTGTGGCACAGCAGATTTCCTGAGGGGCATGCAGAAGTCAAAAGACATTACTTTCCTGCAGTGACTAGGCAAATCTTGAGATCACTTGAAATGGTATTGGGGAAAGACTGGCATTTTCCCTTCGGCCATGAAGATTTTTTGGATAATATACTCATCCTATTCACCACTTTGCAAATTTGCTCAGAAATGTTTCCAAACAAAGACACTGAAGTGTCTCTGGAAACAACGTGAGTATGTAAGACTACCATTTTGTCTGGAAACACCAAATATTTGTCTAAGCTGGAGCAGACTTTTGATTTTTAAAATACACATTTATTAATAGGAAAACTTTGTGGTAGGAATATTTTTTTCCTTATATAGGAGAGGTTCCTTCCTGCTTGAGTATGTGTGCTTATTGCTGAAGTGCATTGTAAATTCTGTGCTTTTTCTGCATAGAATGAGTCTCTTCTATGTTTGCAAAAGTCATAATTTCTACTCATAGAGTTGCAACCGTATTGTGAGTGTGGTGTAGAAACTATCCCATAATATCCCTCAGAGACTTGAGTGGGGATGGTTGTCCCAAAACTGGGCATCAGTCCAGGGTTATTGTTCCTTCTCATATGCAAGAGTCAGGTGGGAGCTGTGTACTTTAACCTCAGTGTTGCCATTGCAGGAGGTGTGGAATCGCATTGCATCACCCGTAGCGTGCAGGGGTTGCTGTGTGACGGAGCTCCAGCCTGCAGTTCAATGCCGTGCTGGCTGGCACTGAGCCCACTCCGTTGCGCCGTGGCTTAGCAATTCATTTAGCACTTGGCCAGGTGCTGCAGTGGGCACTGGCAGCCTCTGATTCCTGTTTGGGAGGTGGTGGGTGCCATGGACCACGCTCAAGAGGGAGGAGTTTTCCCAAAGCAAGAGGAGAAAGATAAGAGGGGTAGCAACAGTTATTTTGTTAGAAGTCCAAACTATTGTCTTTGTCATCCTGTTCCCTGGGTGGGGGGGGGAAGTAACGTATGATAAGGAATGAATGATGCCTGGAAAAAGCATTAGGAATGTTTCTGATTTATATAAATTGTAGGTAAGCTGAAAGCTGTCATCATAAAGGGACACTGGAATTGACAGTCTTTGTGGATAGGATGCTGGAAATTTAGCTCCAAAGAACACTTGTTCTATACATAAACTTCAGAGTTAAAATTTTTTAACTACCGGTTGTGTTTACTAGAAGTCTGGGATGGATTTATGTGCAGTAGGGGGTTGTTTACTATTTTCTGATTTCTAATTTCTCTGAAATGTTAGGTGTTTATACAGTATTGAAAGTACTTTTAATAAAAAGAAAAAGATTCAAAGCGAGCCAGCCTCTCCCCTCCCGATTTTTTCTCACCTAATCAGTCAGCCAGTAGTAGCTGATTGCATCTTATCTATACTTGAACACACTCTATTTAATCAAGATTAATCTTGCTTTTGCAAGTTGTAAAAATCTGTCAGTGGTAAAATTATGAATAGTGTACTTTTTAGTTGGGCACTGTATTTACTAAAAGCTACAGAAAATGAGTAAAACTGTTTATTAGATATCAAAATATATTTGTGAAAGACAAGCTCTTTTCTTTCCCAAGGGATTTCAGCTCAAAGAACAAGGTATCAGTTAGATTGATAGGAAGTGGGAAAACCAGAGTAGCAAAGAAGCAGAGCAGAGAATTTTATGTATATAAATCAGTAAAGAAAAAGAGGCTTTTTCAATATACAGTTGAAAGGTAAGTAGATGTTCAGTTGGACTATGGGTATAGATAAAGTTCCAAAGGAAAGAGAGTATCATGAGTTTGATTCCTATTTTATTAATCATGGACATTATATTTTAACCTGATGTTAAAAATTTGCATAGGATCAAATCTGTGACCTCAGTAACAAAAATAAATCTTCCCAGAGCAGTTGTAACAATGCAGTATGGGAGCCCTGCATAATAATTTCTGGGTTTCTCTCATCATCTGGATTTCTGGGGGTGGATAAACTGGGTTAGTTAGGGAACCAATCTCCCCTGAGGGAACTGGAGAAGCTTCTCTCTAAGCTCTGAGTCTAGCAGGGTACTGCCTTGTAAGCTCAGTCACACCTGAAGCCAGAACAGGACGTTCCGATCTCCTCTGCTCCCAGATTTCAAGCTCACACATATTGGCAGGTAGTAGAATTTCCCTTAGGAAGCTAGGGAGCTGAAATACTGCAACACATAACCTTCTAGTAATTTTCTCCTTAGCTGAGGTAACCACAAGGCTAGAGGAAGATGGGGTTTTTTTTTCTATGGAAGATTTGGAAACATTTTTGTGAGCAAGTCTTTACTCTCGGTATGATAACCTTTGGAGTACTTTTGGAAAATATTCAGGAGCACCACTGTGCCGCAGTTTCTCCCAGAGTGGCTAGGTAACCACACAGAGAATCCTTAGAGCAGCACAGCCTTGGGGGAGAAAGGCTGTCCTGCTCAGGATGGGTCAGGCTGGCTCTCCCCCTCCTGCTGCTTTGAGTCCCAGGCTAGATGCTTGTGGTCCTGCTTTATCCTAAGTGTCTGTGGCAGGCATCAGCACCGTGCTCTGGGTCCGAGGGGAGCTGGTTTTGTCCATGAGAAGTGGAGAATCAGAGAAAGGGCATAAGCAATTCCTTTTTACTGTATATTTACCCATGTTGGGAAGAATGGCCAAATGGCTCTGGACTTTGTACTTTTTTTGTGGTTTTAGCCTATAAACATCTGATGCAGCTTTCAATTTTGTCTGGTGTTTGAATGGCTCAGGCAAAGATTGCTGAGGCTCTGTTTACCACATATCAGATATAGAACAGCTGTTAAGCTTCTGGATTTTTGTAACATTGTTAATATAATTAGGTTGCATACAATTCACTGTTCCAATCTAATTTTTCAGTGATGCTACTTTTGACATGCTGTAGGGAACATTATCGTCCCTCTGTACAGTCGAAATTTAAACATCTTTTCCTACCACTGAGTGATTTTGTTGCCTTTTCTTTTAGAGAAACATCTTTTTAAAAAATTCATCTTGCAAGAAAGATCATCCCCAAAACATTCCTACTGCATGCACATTCAAAGAGTTCTCTGTTCAAAAGCAGAAGCCTAATTGTTAGTGAGTCACTTTCAATGTCTGATTCTGTTAAATATACTGCAGATGAGATCTAGGCAAAGATAAAAGGAATTTTAATCCTGAATTGAAGAGAGCAGCTTTACAGTAATAGCTCAACCACACAAGGGAGGAGACCCTTTTGTGATTTGCACATGAAGTTATTGTTTTAAAATCTCCTTTGAAAAGAACAGATTTCACTGTTTAATGTAACCCTTACTCCAGTTGGGTTTAATTCAGGATAAATGTTTTGGCTTTTTCTCTGCAAGTGCAATTTGCTATTGACAAATGTACAATGGTTCTAGTGCTGTTATCCTGATTTTCTTTGTGCCCTTTAATCACCTGCTGATCCAGTATTTCCTCCATTTTTTTCTCCTTGTGTAAATACTCAGTGACCTCATCTCATCTCTGTGCACACTGCAGGGCAGCTGCCAGCCTTACACGTGATGCTCTTCTCTCCTCCCCTCCCCGCCCCCCAAACACTGGGGTCTGAATAGTTCTTAATGAAATTTACATATTCATGAAAATAAAGTCTTAAGCACAGGAAACCAACATGCAGAGTTGCATTAATATTGTACGGTCTACAGTTCAGGGTTTTTATGTGCAAGCTGTTCTCATAGCTGTTTCTGTATTAGTCCAGGATCAGGCTTCCAACAATGGCCATGTGCTTTTTTGTGCAGCACAATCACACCTTGTGTGTATGTTTTGCCATTTCTGTTGGTCTCACACTAGTTAGGAATGTGCATAAGTTTGATGACCTTCTCACACCTATTGTGTGAATGAGGTAAATGGCATGTTCCTCATGTCACAGATAAGGACAGACAAACTGACTTCCTCATGGGCAAACAGGAGCTGTGTTGCAGAGCCAAAAATGCTTCTTCTGGCTACTAACCTTAGCAATGGGGCTGAGAGAGGATTTTGCTGTATATAATGTCTTCTTTGGAAGTTTGTACAGAAGCTTTGCAGTTGTTCGAGGACAAATTAACAGCAGCAGTCTCCTGATTTTCAGGTTTCATCCAGTTTGCACATCTGAATTGTTTGACCAGTATAGAGAGCAAACCTTGGGATTCCTGTTCCACAGGCACCCCTTGACATTTATCAATACTTCCTAGAAGGAAGTATTTCTTTGATTTTTTTTTCTCTCATCTCTTCTTTAGAGGTCTCCTGAGGGAAACACCAAACTTCCTTATTCCCATTGTCCTCATTTATCTAAAACTCAGTTGCTAGAAATGTAAGCCCTAACCCAGTATACATGGAAAACAGTGTGTTACCCTTCCTCTGTGACCTTTTTTCTCATTTTCATATTTGCACACACTTGTAAGGCCACCCTACCAGCCTTCTTACAAAATAATGCCAATCATTCCATCATTCCTTGGCAGTAGATTTTTGGATCCCCACTCCTTCCTATTGCTTTCCTTTGGAGTTTCTCCATTTTCCAATCAATGCAGGTGGCCTCCCTCTTTTTTGGGGCCTCTTGCTGGGGCCTCTTGTCCCCAGCAAGTTCCTCCACTTTATAGTGGCTTTCTCACATACTTTGTGACATGACTGTCAGCCAACATATGAACCCTAAAGCATTCACTGGGGAGCAAGACAACAAATTCCACTTGCTGAGCATTGGTTTCTGAATTTCACTGACACCCACTTAACCACTAAATTGTGTGTGTGGATTGTTTTATACCCTCCTTATGCCTCTGTCCATCAATCCCCACATCTGTATAGTTCACCTATTTTGATCACCCCTTTGTTTCCTCTTTTGGATTCGTGTTAGTAGTAGTCCTTCTCCTGGTTTTGTGTTTTTAATGAAACTTTATGTATATATCTGTGTTAATTTTCCTGAATTTCCTTATTTTTATGATTGCCTTATCCTCTTTGATTTCTCTCAATACAGCTTTACTCATCTGAATGTGTCTGATGATAACCTCAAAACAAGTGAGAAGCACATCCCCAATGAGAATGTTACCAGATGGACAGTAATACTTTCAAGTGCTGCTGTCCAGGCTGTGTAAGTGGCCTTGAAGATATGAACATAAGCAGAAAATCTTCTCAGAACTAACTCTGAGCATCCTCCTTGCACCTTTCCACTGTGTCTACTGCCATCATCAGAAACCTGTGCAAACTTAATGTTCTCCAGTTTCCATTCTGCAGAGGTTCAGATTGTGTCTACACAGAATTGCTTTGCTGTAACTACTACAGGTACCATAAACACTGGAGGCATAAATCTAAGCTTTTGGTACAAGAATTCAAGGAATCTGTCCTTAACTGCCTATTTTCTTTGTGTTCTAATAGTAAGAATAAAGTTAACATGAGAGTGCTGCACTGTGTTGCAATCACAACTCCATTTTGGTGTACTGTAGGCATAGTCTACAGCATTAGAAGAGAGAAATTTCTCTCTACAGTGTTTCCCCCATATTTTTATTAATCATAAATTTTAGAAAGGGGTTATGTCATTTGAATCTCCAGAAAGAGTACGTTAAAGTTTTAAAATTTAGCTCTATGTAAAGCCTACATGAATTTAACTTTTCCTCTGCAAGCCTTCAAATGTCCTGTCTTTAGCACATGTCCAGGTCATGTTCTGTAACCAGTCTACATGTCCCTTCTCCACCATTCTGTTTTCTCTTTGATCACGTTCATGCAAAAGAATGGAGGAAAAGCAATATAAAGCTGATGATCTTCTGTCACATAACCTATGACTGTGATTTTATCTAATAACGTGTCTAACAGCTTTGTTTTCAATTCAGGCTTTAGAAAAATTTAGCTCAAAATTTAGATCAAATTGATCTCATGACTGCCATGTAAATGAGCATCAACATCTACCCTCTTTCTGCTGAGAAAGGATCAATTTTCAAGCTGGGTCTTTTAGTCATGGCTTAATATAGAGAAAATCGACTGGTTGAAACATTTATTGTCTCATATAGTAAAAAAAAAATGCATGAAACTTCAGCCCTGGTAATGACATTAGTGGTTACTAAAGGCTGAGGGTTTTGGGTTACCACTACTACAGTTGCCATCAAGTCAACTGAAAGTCTCATGCTGCCTCCAGAAGGACTGATATCAGACTTTTAGGTAAGAATATGCAACATATGTATAATTCCTTTACTCTGAGTAAAGACATAACTTCTCTCTCTCGTGCTATATCTTTGAAAGAGGTCAAACATAGAAAATAGTTCTTTAAAACACGGGATTTTAACATGAAAGAGGCAACCTAGAATACTGGGAGGATATTTTTTAATATAAAAAAGTATTTTCTAAGCTTGCCTTCATAATTTTGTTTACTTCTCAGACCAATATAATACAGGACTGCTGATCTGAATACCAGCAGGTTAAAGATATATATGCAGGAAATTTGTCATTACTAGTTCAGCTCAAGAAGATGTCCATCATAGCTGTATTTCTACTAATGACATTTGACTTAAGATAAAATATTGTTTCAGATAAATAAAGGGAAGGATTATTGTAAAAAATGCCAACTTTTTAAGGTTTTAATAAGGTTAAAGGTTTTTTTAACTGATAAAGAAATCATAAAGAAAATAGAAGAATGCTATTGAAGGGGAAAATGTAGTGAAAAGAAAATACTAGATCAATAATAATTGATCCATTTCTTTGAGTTCTTGAGGTAAAAAAACAAAAGTGTAGGGAAAAATGATGCATTTGTAAGAGAGAATATTGCACCTCAATCATGGAACTCTAAGAGTTAATATCAGATTATGCAAGTAGTTTGAACTAGCCTGTGATTTTGTGCTGCTTGTTAGATATCAGGAGAGGGAGCAGATTGTCTTGTTTTAAAAAAATGTGGTATAGTGTCATGTGTGAAAGTCAAGCTTGCTCTCCTCCCTCTTGGAAGCTGTGCTTGTTTCTTTTATTAGTGGAAATTTAAATAAAATTTACAATGATACCTTGATATACAGTAAAATGTGCTCTAACTTCTAGGGAACATGCTTACTGCTGATACCTAAGGAGAGCTAACAATAGAGGTTAACCATTCCTGACCCTCTTTTTGTAGTATTTCACTCTCTTCTGGCAAAAGCCAGGAATTTCAGACTTATTCTGGCAGGGATTTGGGGGGTTTTAAGCCCTTTGGTAGCATATGCAGAATGAGCAGAAACGCCAGCTTCATTGTGTCAGCCTCAAAGGAAATTTTTTCCCTGGAGCAGCTGTCAAGGGAACTAATGAAACACTGAGCATTTGTTAACTAACAAGATTGGTGAATAGTGAGTAACTAATTTATGTGGCAGGCAGCAGCGTTCTATGAAAACCTCCATTTTTTTTTGTCATTGTGGGTGTAATAATGATTTTTATCACTGCTGTCACTGGGGGCAGACAGTTCTCTTCACCCCTGCAGCCGCTTGAAGTGGGCAGAGGGAAACATGGGAACAGTACAGCGGAGCAGTAGTTGGCATATGATAGCAAAACTTTGCTGCAGCTCTTGCCATTATTTTGCAACTGGTAGAGGCCCAGGCAGCTGAAGTGCTGACAATTTACGTGGCTGGGTTGGTAACAGCCGCTTTTCGGCTGTCAAAACCGAGGGCACAGCAGATGTTTACATCAACAGGGGAATGTCTGAAAAACAAACCACAACTGGTGTTAGCCGCCGGGTTGAGACGTGGTCCTGCCACCAGAGGAGTGGACGGACATGTCTGAGAGTGTCCCTTCAGGGAGGAAAGGCGAGTGATGCTCCTGCCGCGGCTGGGGAGGGGCAGCCGGGCTCCCCGCAGGGCTCCAGCGGGGGCTGTGTGTAACCACAGCTCAGCCTTGCTCGCTGGCTGCTGGGAGCTGTGCAGCAGCTCCTCGGCCGCAACCACAGCAGCCAGGGGCTCCCGAAAACGCAGGCTTTGAGTGGTATCCCTGAAGGTGCAGAGGGCATGGCCGTGCCGGGTGTCAATGCACAAACGCACGATGAACCAAGCAGAGCCGTGCGAGGAGGCGCTGCAGGTCTTCCCCTAGCACAGGGCTCTTCCTTTCTGTCGGGAGAGGTTCGTCTCTCATGGTGGGACACAGGCACTACCAAGCTGAATTCAGCACCCTCAGCCAGGGAGCCACTTGGGCTGGACTGATGGGAAATTATAAGGCAGGGCTGGGGTTTGAATTGTGCAGAGCCAAATGGGATCCTTTCTCCATTAAGAGTGACAAAATTAAATCCCCTCTGCAAAGTAGACCCTCGCATCCTTTTCTTGGCGCCTACAGCTAGGAATCTCCCTTTTTAATTTTAAAAAAACAGGAACAGATGGTGCTGCCCACACCTCCTTCCAATCCCTTTTTTTTTCCATAGCCTTTCTGTGAGCAAACTTGGACAGGATCTGGAGGGTTAAACTTGCTTCTCTTCCTCTTGATCTTGATCAAATTTAAACTTAGTCCTCATGTCCTCTTCAGAGAGTCTGTGCCCCACAAGGTGTTATCAAACTCTGGATGAAGGGCAGAATCCACCTGTGACCGGTATGAAAACTGTGCCACCATGCAGAACAAAATGATGAATGACTGCAGGAGCAATGTACAGAACTGACTTCTTGTTAAAGTGGTTGTCTTTTACTAGTTGGCTAAAGCAAAACATTCCCTCTTGAAAGGCAAGTAACCATATTCAGCCCCATAATTTGTACAAATATTTCGTTTGCATAGGTAAACCATTTCAATATGAAGCAAAAAAAGCATTTCTACCCAAGAGTGGACGCTATCAAGATTTTCATCCCAACTGATGTTTTGTAATGTGTTCATACAGAAGGGGAGGAATGGATGTATCACACATCCTTCTGTAATGCTGCGTCATGGCACAGAGCAGGATATAAAAATGGCTCTGTCACATCTGCCTTTCATCAGATGCCAGTCCAAGAAATGCTCTGTGAAGCTTGGGACATATTAGCAGAAAAGAACAACTAAATTTTTGTATCTTTGTCAGGACTGTGTGTGATGCAGGCCAAAAGGCTATAGCAGATCTGGGTATGCCCAAAAACAGTCATAGGCAACCAATACAATTTAACAGAAATTGGATGCTTACAAATTTTAAATGCTTTTTGTGTTCAGTGATGTCTTGGTAAGATAAATTTCATAATCTGTTCATATGCAGATTATGGACACCAAGGTCCTGCACATGTTTATGATGTTATTTTCTAAATCTGCATGTATTTTCACTTTTAGGGAAAATCTGACTTCAACCATAGGCAATGCCAGTTGTAAGAAAATCACCTGTTGTCATTCTGAGAGGCCCTGTCCCTGTCATTGCTTCTCAAGAACATCCCGAGTCAGTGTCCAGCAATTGAGAGGTGCAATTCTGAGTGCCCTTAAAAGACCCAAAATAAAGTAACATTCATAAAGGTGTGGTAATCACCAAGGTGTCTTTATTACACAGTTCAATGATTGCTTGTGCACTCCATGTCTTCTGCCAACCCTATTAGCTACATGCTCTGAGAAGTAATACATTAAAAAAAAAAAAAA
>WEKY01011770.1:6236-32227 GCA_013390045.1 Picathartes gymnocephalus
TCTATTTTTTTTTTTTTTAAATAACTAAAAACCTCAAAACTGATTTTTATGTTACAAATAGTTGGTATTGGTTTAGAATATACTTAGAATAAAAGATCAGAGTATAATGCTATAAAATACTGGAATATGTTTGTTAAGTCTTATTCAAATTAAGATCCTCTGGTAAATGTGGTCCTGTGTGAGCTGTATGTGCCAATGAGAAACTTCAAGTCTTTCGGGAAGACCCCACTTTTGCATGTGACCTGAAAATACAGACCATTTACAGAACCATTCAAAGGTTACCATGCCAAAGATCCTTCTCTCTCACACAAGTTTGGAAATCAACAAGGACCAATTTGACAGAGGAGAGAAACTGTGCTTGGATCATAAGTAATTTATTTTTTCCTAATTCAAGAGCTTGTTTATAGTTTTAATAAGATTTATCAGAATATGGTGGTATAAGAACATAAGACGAAAGAAACCATGATTGGATCTGGTATAAGAATATATGGTATATTTATTTCTTACATTAATATTAGAGTTTAGTGGCCATAAATATCACTTTTACTATTGGCAATCCTTCTTAAATATTCTGATGTTACTTCTTTAATGTAAAAGTGATGATTATTTTGGTCTACTTTGTCATTTGGACTTTCCTCTAGAGGTTAGCTCCAAGTAATGGCAGATTTAGCAGATTCTTTTCATTACTTGTAGAAAAATCTGGATATTTTATCAGATAAAAATGCTTCTCTTTCTGTGTCCAAAGAATTTGTACTGGGACTTACAGTGTGCCAAAGATAATTTGATAGCATTCAAATTTGATAGTTTGTTAGCTTGAGTGTGAAAGGAAACCAACATCTGCCTGTTGCCAAAATCCATTCCCTTTGAACCATTCTTGGATAAAACTCACAGCTAAAATAATTTACATAATGAAAAAAAACCCACTATTGTCTTGCTCATAGAACAGTTTTTTGTACTTTTCATAGTTTGTACTGTGCTTAAAACAGTGAAGTAGATATTAGATTTCTGTCTGAATATCAAACTCTTCCTGTTTTAAAACTAATTATTTAATTGTAAGTTAATATCCCATATATTTGAGCAATACTAGCATGGGATGCCAACACTGGTGCATGACCACTGTGTATGGCCCAACAACACAAGAAGGTCAACCCTCTATAAATGGAAAAAAACCCCTAACCACAGCACTGTCTGTCTGTGGGGCACCCTTTCTGTAAGCATTGAAGATCATGGAATCTTGGGATGATTTGTTTATCTTCTTAATTAACAAATTTAGGACTTTGATTACTGTGTCACTTTATGACTGCTATTTCCTCATCTCAAACCTGTCTGCACTTGGATTGCACCTGCCTGACCCAAACCTTTGTGACTGTAACACCCTGAAAGATCAGCCCATAGCTCTGAAGTGCTTCAGAGCAAAGCAACACAGACCACCACAGTGCTAGTTGTTCTAAAAGAAAGGAACTAGAAAGAACAAGTGATCAAGAGGTCATATCAAATGAGAAAATTATATTCCAGGATCCAACATTTAAGATCCCATATGATAAACAGTGAATTATATGAACGGATATCAAAGTATCTTATTTTGCGAAATCAGCTTTATCCATTGGGAATTAAATTTGATGTTACTTAGTTAAATTTGATTCTACTGGCATTTGGCATTTCCATCTATGAATAAGAGACCCATGTGTTGTTATTGAATTTGGACTTGCATGCAGTCTTATAACTGTGATCAACATAGGTTGTAGTACTATTGTTATAAGTTAAAAAGTGAAATATTTTTGAAAGTGAACAGAAAAGTTCATTACGTAGACTAAAAAAGTATGGTTTCTTACAATAACTCTCTCAGTAGTGGATTTTTAAAATTTATTTCACATATGAACTTATAAAAATTTTCCCACATTTTTATGAATTATGGCTTGAATATTTATTAAAGATCACTACAATAATTTATGCTAATGTGTAGACAAGGTGGGACAACAATGGGGAAATGTACACCCACTCCTTCAGTCTTATCTCACCTTGTCTATCAGTTTTGTCTCAACTCACCAGCACAGTAACAGAAATAATTGCTGGACATCTCACAGTTTCATCTTTTATGCTACACTACTTCTAACATAGAACTGGAGATAAAGGCAAAGACAGAACCTACTTTTAGAAAACTTCTAATGGTACCATTTTCTCCCCAAAATGTATACGTGCCATTCTCACTCATAAACAAAGAATAAAAGCATTCCTATAAGAGTTGGTAAGTGAAAGGAAAGTTATGCATTTTCAAGTCATTTCCTTTGTTCTTTGTCTTCATGACTTTAGACACAGATGCTGAAGCCCAGAGTCCTAGATCTTGACAATAGCATTGGGTTTGTTAGATGTGGGCAGGAGAGATGAATTTATTACTTCCTCCTTTGTATGTTTTTTCATGGAGAAGTGAGTGACTTTCTGATAGTTACTGTTCATAAATGGTGAAGGCACATTTGGTCTGTATGGGAGGAACTACTCTGTTATTACAGGTCAGGTCCTCTACACTCTGCTCCCAATGTTGTATCCTCTTTAAAATCCCCACTTACCGTGGCTTTCTTCCCTGAAAGATATCTCATCGTTTTTTCTCCAAAAATATAGAAACCAGGGAAGACAGGTTTTTTTTGTCAGCAGGCCTTCTTGTAAGAAAATTAGGAAAGTAAGAATGAGGCCTTAACTAGTTGTAAAGTTTATCCTTCTAAAACATAATCTTAAAATCAATTCCAGCTAATATAAACAAATTGATTTCCCTAGACCTACCTTGCATTTGGGTTATTCTCCTCATAAATAGGAAATCCCTTATTAGTTATCTGTGGTAATATTTTATGTGTTCAGTCAGAAACATTTATTCCATTCCCTGAAGTACTGATAGGACTTAGTCATATTAGACCTGATATTATTTTCCTATGTTTTGTAAAGTAATGCCTTTATACTATGTGGTTTGGCCTCTTCTCCACACCCACATTTTCTTCCATTATGTTGCCAATAAAGATGTCTACAGACAGTAGCAAAATTATACTAAAGAGAACCATACTGCAATACAGAGCTTCTTACCTTTAAATAATTCAGGTGCTGCTGAATAAAATTCATAGCCATCTGTCAGCAAGTAAATTTAATTTAGGTAAACATGGCAATCTCTTCCTACTAGACTACTGGCCACATAAACCACACCACCACACTTTGGAAAATCTCAGCAGAAAGACCAGTAAGTGAATGAACATGGAGTTTTATCCCTATCCAGAACCAAACAACAATATATATATTTCAATTTATATGTTTATATATTTACATATATGTACTTAATATATAAGTATACTGAAGTAAAAATACTTTCTCTTATTTTAGGAGCAAATGAAAAATATGAATGAAAATATGAACTTAATGAAAAATATCATTTAATAATAATGACTTAATTTCTTCTTATATCAATATCTCAAACTGGACACTTTACACATAGATAAATAAAATCCATAAAAATCTCAATGCTCTATATCCCCCTAAAATTACCAGAACTTTTGCATTTTCCTTTCAAAACCAAGTCTTTTGAATAGTACTGTGGAACCTTCACAAACCTGTTGGTGGAATTGCCACATAAAAATACCACATTCAGTTTATGCTTTCTTTTGGCCATTCCTTAGCTGGAAAAGGATGACCCTTGCTCTGCAGTTACAAGAAGTTGATCAAAACTGTTAGAACCTATGTAAGTTAAACTGGATGGATATGACACAAATATTGGCTAAAATAAACATTTATTTATCCTATCAACCTTTCAAGATATCTTTTAAATTTATAAAAAGTTTGTTATCTCCCTTGTGACTTGAAATCTCGGATATGCAGAAGCAGAGCAATCTGTACCCAGTGAATGAAACAGGACACTTTCCTGAGTGCATAAAAGTAATGAATGCATAAAATGTACTGAATGCAAAAAATACACTTAGAACAGAGAGCAGAAAATCTGATGTTACTGGTAGTTGAGGAGAAGAGAGACTCATGCCCCTACTGTAAATCACCATGATCCCCTGAGCAACCTCTTCTCTTTAACAATATCAGCTTCATATTCATACTAAGGGATATGGTAAGTACCCATGCTTAACTTAAAGAAAATGCCCTTCTTCTAGTAGCTAAAAGCCCTGAAGTTCATAGAATCATGGAGTCACAGAACGGTTTGTGTTGGAAAGAACCTTAGAGATTACCTAGTTCCAAGTCCCCTGCCATAGGCAGGGACACCTTCCACTAGAGTAGGTTGTTAATGCCCCATCCAACCTGGCCTTGAATACTTCCAGCAGCACTTCCAGGGCTGGGGCAAAGTTTTAGTGGCAGACTAAAAGTTCTTGTCATTAAATAAGTTTCTGTTTTTTCACATAGCCTGATGAATTTCATCACTCATACCACTTGCCTTGGAGTAATCTGCAAAATATTCAAATACAATGGTGTACGTTTTAACTAGACAATACTTTATCAGGTGCAGTTAAAGGAAGACACAGATAGATCAGCCTGATGGGCTCTTACATGAAAGTAGCAAAGGAGGGAGGAAAAGAGTACACTTAAATGGGATTTCTTATTTCCTTTGAATTCTCAAGTTATTGTCAATAAGTATCTACTGTTGGCCTTGGTCTTTACAAGGAAATAGACTCTGAATTGAACAGCAGCATAAAATAAAACATAGTAGGATCATTGTCATTAGGAGGTATTTTAAGGTGAAAAAACTTTAACTTGTTAATGCTGACAGGTAACAGATTATTTCATGTATGTGGGTGAATGCACATGTGGATGAAAGACAAGTGGCATGACCCCCGTCTGCCAAATGACGAAAGACAAGAACCACCAAATATGGGGCTGGTCACATATTCTGCTTCTGCACAGGGACTATTTAGGCTGGGAAACCAGGAACTTGAGTTCTGGAAAGAAGAGCAAGTGTGAAAAAGAAGGGTTTCCAAAAAGAGGGAACAGTCTTGGAAAGATGAAGGTACATAACCTGCAGATCCTGGAGATCAGATTTTTGGTGGAAATCAAGGTCACTGAGCACCCAGGACCTCACCCAGTAACACCCAGAACTGATGACTGAACAGTGGCAGAGCAAGAACTGGTATGAATTTTTGACCATCCTTCCTGGGCTGACCTTCACACTTCCTTGTGGGGAAGAAAATTCAAGACCTGGGAATAAAGGCCAGAGTAAAGTAAGAGAATCAGTGTGGGATGAACAAGCAGGGTAAAAGACCTAGTTCTGCTGGTTCTTAACTAAACACTGGCATGCAGGCCCATTAGGGGTTGTAATTTTACTTTTTTTCACTTGCAATAAGAGAAAAATAATTTCTATAATTTATTCTGGAAATGCCTTTTTATTATCCCAAGACAGTGTAGTTTTTGGTGTATGGTGGAAAAAATCAATTACAGATATAACTTGTTAGAAAATGTGATGCTTTGAGACTGACCCTCTCATTCCTCACTCCTAAACGGCAAGTTAATTAATTAAGAAGCAAAGACCTCGGAATAGAAGTGTAGAAGGTCTAACAAGGAAGCTTACACTGACTTACTTTTTAAAAATTTTTGTTACGCACTCTTTATTTAATGGGAAATTGTTTTGTCTGGCTGTGCTTCAATTGCTTTGGGGAATAAGATGGATTTCCCAGCATAAAAAAATCAAATGCTTCACCATAAAGTCACCTGGTAGCAACCAAAGTTTGCATTGCTTCTGGAGAAACCCCAGGAGCCCCAATGACCCAGAACAGGTCTCTGAGCAGGGTAGCCACCTAACTCAGGGCTCTGAGACATCTTTAAGAGACACCTGTTCCCCTCATTTGCTGTGTAGGCAATTAATAACACCAGATACCTGATAAACCTGACATAAACAGCTTGGAAAACTCTGTGCTTCTCTCCTGCCCCTTAGAAACAGTAAGACAAGGCTCACTTTTCCTCACAGACACTGCTGTGCTCTGTGACCAAGGTTGAAACCACAGGTACCCTGGCAGAACAAGGGAGGGAGCTTCCCTTCTTCACTCTGGCTCCTATGCACATATGCCAGTTCAAGAACTAACCCCATCCACAGCAGGACGACATGAAAGGATTTATTTAGCTATCTTGGCCCATCTGTGCTGATTTTTGAGCTTGTGTAAGAGATTTAAACATCACAATTGCCTCAAACACTGTCAAGGCCACAGAACAGCAAGAACTTGAGATAAGCAAAGAAGAGAGGAATTGGCAACAGGAAGGTGTTAATTCCAGACCAAGTGGAGCTGAGATTTGGTTAGCACTTCCTAGTTAATGCATCCTGACAAAAAATCCCACTGTGGCAAACTATGAGAATTGAAGCAACTGCTTATACACATGGCACCCCAAATTATGGTAATAACTGTTTAACCCTGAGGATACCCAGAACTTGGATGGTACCTATAGAGGACTGACTTGAGACCCCCACTACCAAGAAGATCAGCAGAAGGACCAACAGGATGCCATCTGCATCTACAGGCGGTGACATCTTTCTACTTAAACTGTCTCTCTCTACCTGCCTCTCTCCTGCCCCCCTTTATTTTCTATTTCTTTCTATCTCTCTCTTACATTTACTGTTAAATAAAATCCATACTATTGTCAGAGCATGTGGTCTCCTTTGCACCTTAGTTCAGGCAGAGACACCTCTCAATAATCCTATTGTAACAGCTTGGGGCATCAGCAGCATGATCCATATAAATATTTTGGCTACAGAAATATACCCAGTGGATACACTTTGTAACTCTACACCTTCTAACACATGAGGGTATAAATTTAGGATCTGTAACTGCAACAGCTATATGACTAAACCCAGGAAAATTAAATAAATAAAAAGCCATATTCATGGGTTAAAAAAAAAAAAAAGTAGTTTTTACCTATAAGGAACTTAACTGCTTCCTGCAGGCCTAAAGATCCAATTAGCTGGTTAATTATAAGATAGACACTCTATGTAGCCACTTAAATAATTGGATACGCCTCTGTGATACGCATCTTAAGAGAGGGAAACCTCTAGATTCACTCTCTTGTTTTCCAGCTTCTGAACAGGTAACAGCAAAGCCCCGGGCGGCCCAGCAGGCCCGGCTGGGTCTGGCCCGGCCCCTCTCGGCTGGGCCCTCCCCACTCTGTGGGGCCGGGCTGGGCCTACTTGGCTCAGGACCTACTCGCCCAAGGGGCCATGCCCTCTCCGCTCTGCTGGGGACGGGGGCGGGGGACCGAGCCTGGGTTTTACCTGCAGCTGCCGGGCAGGGAAGTGGAAAAGTTACCAGCCCACGGTGTGCCGTCTCTGAAATTCGAGCTGCCCATGCCTCTCTCTGGGAGTGCTGCGCAGCTCCTGACACTGGCGCAGGGGGAGAAGAAGCCCGTGCCGTGCTGTCACTGAGTCTGGGCTCAGCTGCTGGATCCTGTCAGCTCCATGGGCGATACCCACTCTGCCACGACCCAGCAGAGGTCCTGCTGCCACTCCGCGCCTCCCCTCCGTGGGAATGGGATGCCGCAACTTTCAACCACTGGCCAACAGAGGTCATGTGACCAACTACAACCCCTGGAAGAGATATTAACTCTCTCAGTGCACAAATGGACTCAGATATAATTCTTTGAGTACCCAAATGGACTCAGAATGCACAAATGGACTCAGAAAAGGAGTGAGAACACAGAAAGGACCAATACCGAGGCACCGAGGTCAGTGAAAAGGGACTGAGAGTCCAGAGGGAAGGAAAAGGAGATGCCTTAAGCTGAACTTCTTGCTGTAAAGCCATGGTAATGGACTAAGATATTAAACTATTCCCTGTAACTCAAATATAATTGGGGGGATACATGTTCTAACTGTAACTTAAGCAAAGGCATTCGTGTTGAAGCAAACAGAAGTTAAAATGACTGTGGTAGTGGGGAACCTTACCGCAGAGAAAAGAACTCTTACCTCAGGGTAGAATAGAGAAAAACCCTTTCTCCAGGGATAGGAGAAAACTTGCTTCCAGAGAGAGAGAAGACCTTTTGCTTTCCTACCTGAACAACTCATCCTTAAAATGCTACCCCAATAAATAAAGATGAGTCCTCGAGAAGCAGTTGTGGGAAGAACTGCATGTCGAGGGAAGAGACTGTCACACTGCGAACAGATATCCTTTGCCGGGTGGGTAGTTTGCTGTGATGTTGAGGCCACAAAAGAGCTGTGTTCTTGTGGAGAAGTCTCCATGGTGTAACAGGAGAGACTCTTCTTCCAATTGAACTGAAGAAAGCCTATTTTAATGGTGGCAAACTGACATAAGGTTTTGTGCCTTTATGTTGTTGGTGGGACAGAACTTGATGGAGTGGGGGAAGGAGATGTATCTGAAGTTTTTTTGGTTCTTATTATTTTCTTTTTAGTTCTGTTAATAAACTATCTTTTTACCTTTAAAATTTTAGGCCTGCTTTGCATATTTTCTCCTAATCCTTATCTCACCACAGAAATTAATAAGTAAACTCTGCAAGTGCACTGGTGTTTGGCCAGAATTCTTAGACCACTACATTAAATTAACACCTGGTGTGAGGAGGTGACGTGAAACCACTACATCATGTTTTTCCTCAGCATTTATCTCTCAGAAGAGAAGAGAACTTAAACTGAATTACTTTCTGAGGATACAAAATCTTGGCTGTGAAGTTTTACCAAGGATCATTCTTTATGCTGTTAAAATAATGTAAATTCTTTCACGGATAAGTAAAAAACCAGTGGTTCCTTTGTTAAATTATTTTGATGAAGATTTTAGTTCAAGTAATTTCTTGTGTCTTGCAAACATAAGAAAGCAATTACTACACATGAGCTGTAGCCTGAGAGGCAAAAATTGTTGTGTCCTTCTGTCAGCTATCCAGGTAGCTCAGGGCAGTCTTACACACATCAACAAATAGCTATAAATGTACTTGCCTGCCCGCACTCTGTAAAACTAGGCCATAGACTTTTGGAGCCAAGAAAGGTGATTATCGTTTAGAAACGCTGCTTTTAGAGTATAGAAAAGAGAGGAGGTTCAGTGCTTTGTGGAAATTTCACTAGGATATCACATCCAAAAATCCTAGGTAACCCTTTGGAGCTTGCTGAATCTCCTCTCAACACATTGATGGGCAGATACAAACCTGAGTGCTTGCTGGGAATGTTGCTGAAGCCCTTCCTGCAGAAGCAACATGGGCAGGAAAACCAGCCAGTGCTCACAGAGAGCCTGGTGATCCCTGAAGTGACTATATGGAGTAGGAAAGGGCGAGAATAGTAAAAGTTTCTCAAAGTCCTGTTTAAGCATCGTAGCAATAAAATGTTTACAAAAAGGGGAGGAGGGAAGAAGATAAAGAGGTATTTAGATTTAGCATGCAGGCATATCTGAGACAACTGCTTCCTTGTTGTGCTACTGTGACATTCTCACTCAGGCAGTGTGGTTTGTTTGATTTAACACATGCCATGTGTACCTTTTCCAGGTAAGTCCATTTCATCTTTTTTTTCTAAATTAGCAAGGGTAGCCCTGTATGGCATGCACAGAAAATCAGCATGCAACAAAAATGTGAGTACAATCTTCAGTGTAAGACAGAAAATATTTTTCACCAATAACAATTCTAGATATGCCCCTACGTTTTTTCTTACGTTTTCCCTTATGTTTTCCTTAGAAGCAGAGGAAACCATCAAAATATTTTTTTAAACAACCCTCAACAAACCCATGACATTTTAGTGCGTTTTAGGGAGCAATTCCTGACAGCCTTTTGTCTTAAGCTCTTCCAGCTCTCAATATGTAAAGCAAGTCATAGACTTGGGACATAAATTTCTGTGTGTATACAAGCTCTTTGTATAAAATGCAGATAAGTATTTTGCAGCTGCATGCCTACACTTGTTTAAAAAATACCTTCAAATTGCTTTAGCATTCACTAGTCAACTCATATTAATGTAAGCATACATGAGACTGTTTGTCTTTTAAAAAAAGATTACTTATAATATTGGTACTGAAATAAACATAGAAAAACTATATTAGAGATGAGACACTAAACTGAGAGCCTTAAATGTGTTTTTCATTTAGCATTAGAGATGGAAAAATTAATATTCTAAAAGTTATTACAGGCATATTTTATAACAGATAACAAATACAGATATGAAGAAATTACCTCCGTAGCATTGCCTACCGAGAATAAGTAGCTTTATGCAAAACAAAAACAAAATCCTCCCCTCCTTTTTGATTAATCTAAGCAGCAAGAAAAGCATTTATGCAGTTGCACTGGTCGTGAACAGAGCCTGCCTGACATGGGACTTTAAAAAATCTAAATTTCAAAAGAAACTACTTAATATTTAGTAAAAACAAATGAAAAATTTTCAGAATGACATTACTCACCAAAATCTTGATGTGTAAGTCATGCCTATCTCTGCTGTGGCCTTTGGAACAATGACCAGTCTTAGGAAACATCAGAGAGAGGTAGATCACAGATCTTTTCAAATTTATTAAGCAATTCATGGAAGTTTCATATCACTGGACATTGCTGTTACTTTAAGTTGTAAACCAGAAAGTAAATCGATGTGGTAGAAAACTTCCCTACAGGACAAGAACAAAGAGGATGCCTACTAAGCAAAACATTTAGTACTTTCAAAGAGATCATGAAGAATGGTCATCAGACTGAAAGACCTTGGGCCTTGCTCCTCTAGAACAGCATTGCCAATGCTTCCTCCTCGTTCCAGGCTAGAAATACATGATACATTATTTTCTTACTCCTAATGCTGGACTTATTATGCAGCCAGGCAGGTCTATCTTTTTAAAAAGACAACCAAAAACAACCAAATAGACAGAAAACTGAAAAAAAAAAAGGAACAAGTAGCAGCACTTCTTTGCACTGTAAGGTGTATAGCTCTGAGCAAAATCAAGATGCAGGTCAAGCGATCTATTTTTCAGTAAAAATCCCCATGTACAGCTGTATGGGTTCCTAAAGAAAGAAAAAAATCAGTTCCTGACTATAGCCCAAGAGTCTACTGAATAACTTGTGCTGGGTACTCTAACCTGAGACATTGTTATTAAGAAATTGTGGCTATTGCTTTCACAGGCTGCAGATCCCCTGAGAGGAGAAGTTAGACAAAGGGTAGAGAGGTAAAAAAATGGAAAAAAACGAAACATCAGGCTTCAGACTTTTCACTTAGAATTTAGAAGGCATCTGACTGGCATAGATTCACAAAACTGTGCTTGTGATGTTGGGCCTGACATCAGCTGAGGATTGAAGTTGTGAAAAGGAGGGATGTTTTTCCTTTATTGTGGACTACTGAAATAGTATTGCCACTGTGTCTATCTGGTTTTGTGACACTATAATGTCCATGCCCTGGTGCTGCAGCATGAAAATTGAATGGCTTTTTAAGTACAAAATTAATTGAATTTTCATCTCACATAGTATATCTTCATTAATACTAAACAGGTTAATTATGATAAAAATATTACCATAAATAATATAGGGATTAATAATTTAACACCTATAAAAGTATTGCCATTTTCCATAAAATCTTACCTAATCACCATTTGGATTGCCCAGAAAATTCCAAGCACAGTAGCCCAAGGTTTGTGCTGTCCCAGTTTTGCACATTGAAACCTCCTGTTGCAATAATTTAGGTCTCACAAATGTGACCAGCTTTTCCTGTCATAGCCCTGCACCTGGGAATTACACAAGCATTGAGAAATTCCCACTTTAGGAACTTACTCTGTAGTAGATTCCTTATCTTTAAGTAAATGCTACAGCTTCAAGTCAGAATATAGGTTTCAATCCTGAATCTAGTCCAAGTCTAACGGTAGGAGTGACTTTATGCATAAGAAAATAATTTTTTACTTGAACATCAGATATTACCTGACACTGATACCTTACTGCTTATTGGGAAAGGCCTAAGACAAATGAATTCAGTTATTGGTTTGGATGCCTGAGTGAAATTTTCCATCTGTTTATTCCTCATCTTGTCATTGCCTGTAAAAAAACGGCAATTAATTTTTCTTCCAGTCATCTGGAAGTCTTCTGCCTTCACTATTTAGAATATAAAATGAACGATGAAAAGGTAATGGGGAGGGATCTAAATGTGTCTTGCTCTCATACTCTTCCCTAAACATCCTCTTCTGTCTGCTCTTATAGGGTGCAGGATTCTCTATACCTTTGGTCTACCTATCTTGACTTTAAACTGAAAAGGGGTAGGATTAGACTAGATATTAGGAATAAATTTTTTACTCTGAAGGTGTTGAGGCACTGGAACAGGTTGCCCAGAGAATTCGTGGGTGCTCCATTCCTGGCAGTGTTCAGGGCCATGTTGGATGGGGCTTTGAGCAATCTGGTCTGGTGGAAGTTGTCCCTGTCCAATTCAGGGTAGTTGGAACTAGACAATCTTTAAGATCACATCCAACTCAAAAAATTCTGTGGTTCTATGGTTCTAGTGAAAAGCTGAATGACTGAAAAACATAAATTAAATATTGTCTTTACATGCAAGGAAAGAACTGAAGAACAAAAAGGACTAGAAAAATGAGGATCTGGGACCTGGTGTCACCTGGAATAAAAGGGAAACAAACCTGACAGAAATCAGAAATGAATTTTCCACCCAACTGTGCACGACATAGAGCTATTAGTTATAACAACATAGTTTTCCAGAAGTACATTCACACCAAACCAGCAGGACTGGAGCTCGAGATAACACATGCACAAAATCCATTAGCAATTTGTAAGAGCTGAACGATGCTGACAGACTAATTCCTCTAAACAACAGTTCTGGGCTGAGCTGTGCAGCACTCGCCACAGCACTTCACCATGCAGTGCTGGCAGGCTTGGCATCACCTGCCACGAGCACCTCTAGAAATGTCAGTAAATAACACCCTTTTTTCTACTGCTGCTGACAGAAGTGCCCAAAGAGCTCAGGTGGGAACAGGTCCTGTGTGTTTATATAGGCGTACATCGACATTTAACATGCCAAAGGGCAAGGGAGGCAGTGACTGGCTCTCTCTTTCCTTCTCTCCAGAGGGAATAATGGTCTCCACTTTGTGGCTTTGCCCCTACTGCAGGGAACAGCTAAGGCTGGAGAGAGGTGTCCTGTGCTTTTGTAGCTGGGACAGCACTGCTGCCCTCCCTGCTCCACAGCCTGTTGGAGCAGGGAATAACAAGGCTGTGGGGCCAATGAGTCAAAAATCCTTTTCATACTTTTGACAGAAACTCAGCGTAATTTTCTGACAAAAAATAACCTGCACTCCAGCCAGCTGAAATATACCAGTAATATCTCTGTAGGTCTCCATTACAGAAATAGCACAAACTTCTTGATGTAGACATCTGACAAGCAGTTTAGCTGAATTACACCAGTTCCTGGTAATGAGTTTGAAGGAAGATCCCTGGATCCCAGAAACTGGGGAAATTGACATAGTGGCCAACAGCTTCAAAATCAAAGCACATTTTGTGTGCCTTGCTATCAGGCAGTCAAGCTGTGACAAGAGATTTTGATTTCCTGATGCACTGAGCATGTCTGAAAATCAAGCTCCTCCATGGTACTTCAAGTTGGGCAGTAATAATCAGAGGGCCCTAAAGTCAACCTAACAATTCATGTTGAAATTTCACCTTTTTAACCTAGCTCCTATATAATTCATACAATTACCACTTGAAGTACATTCACTAAGACAAGAAAAAGGAACTTAAAATACAGCAGTGAAATCTTTCTGCTTTGCTTTATTAGCCTCATAAAGTAATACTAATTTCTTACTATTCTCATAAAAAAAATCCAAAGGTTTTCTGTTACAAAAAGAACTGACTTCAAATCACAGGTTATACTCCAATTAATATGGAATTACTATGTTCCAATAAAATATGTGATGTGCAATATGTAATAAAAGAGGCTTATTTAAAGGATAAGAGCAATACCATACAATATGCCACAGTATTTTTCATTATTCTAAGGATTGTTTTAGCTATTTCTTCAATAGTTAAAGTAAATCTTCAGAAACAGGCAAAAAGTATGTGACTACAGTTACACTGTTCTTGTTTCTGCTGGCACATTAATTCATTCTTGCTGAATTGTTGGTGACCAATGAATTTGTAACACTACATATTTGCTTTCAGTAAAGGAAGACTGGAACATTTTGTTTAAGCGTCTTATATGTCCAAATAATTATTTAAATGCAATGACAAGATGTAGGCTCTGGATACACAGTCTGACAGAAACAGTGCTTTAAGTGCTAAAAACTTATAAAATTTTCTGTAACCATAATATCGCTATAGCTAAATCTTCAACAAATGATGCAGCCACAGTGTAAGACAAAGAATAAAACAAAGATTTCATCTTTGAGTGTGTGACAGAAAAGAAAAAAAGGAACAAAGAAAAAAAGTGCTCACCTGCTTTGCAAGGGAATATCCAAGCCCTTAATAATATTTCTATCAAATATTTGAGCTTTTTCCCCAAAATCTTAGATACAGCTGTGTTTTGTGCAGCTGGGGTACAAAGAAAGATCAGAACAGAGATTTTGGGAGCAGATACGTGAGATGTTCCTTCTATCACATGCAATGTAGGATTTGGAAGCAAATATTTCTAGCACCACCAACAGAGAAAGGGGTATATTGAAAGGAAAAGACAGTTTACATTACATTTCTCATTTTGAATTTTTTTTCAGAAAAATTTCCTGTTATTGTCAAATTGCCTGTTTTGAATATTAGTAATATGAGCTTGGAGGGCCAAAAAGATCTTTCATTCATTTTTTTTTTGCTCTTTTAATTTGTTGAAGACCTCTAAGTAAATTAATTCTTCATAAGATGTCATGAATAGCTTTTCAAATTAATGGTACATTCACTTCATTATTTATTTTTGTTTCAGCTTTATTTTAATTGTTTTTGTAGTTTCTTTTGCTTCTCTTTCCCTCTCTTCCGAATAAGACTTTATTTTTATCTCTCAAACATTCATCCGGGTTAGGAAAACAGCTTCTCAAATTTACTGTATTTGCAATTGAAAATATTTGTTTCACTTTTTCTTTCAGGGTATGCAGAAACAGTGGGAAATCAACCTCTTACAAAAGAGACATTTCTCTACATTTTCTTACTAAATCCTAAAACAATGTGGTGTCTGTGCTTAGACCAGCATGTTTTAGCCATTTTCTCACCGTTTCGTAACATAGCTGAGGAAAACACTGACTCATACATGGCAGAGCAGATGAACTGTAATTATTGTCTAGCAGGTCAAGGATATCTATTTCAACTATAAAGAATGCAGGTTACATTCTGAAGTCCTAAGAATTCAGAGTATAGCAACGGAAATAGAAGTAGCTGGCAGGTGTCCAGTGCACAGGTTTTGGAGGACAGGGTCACGAGCATAAACAGACATGAGCCTGAGCACAATTGCTGAAGTAGAAAGGGGACTTTTTTTCTATGGACTGTATTGGGTTTGTGTGGCAAGGTTTTGGTAATGGGAGCCCTGGAGGTGAAGTTGCCCTGCAGTGGGTGGGGCGGGCCATGGGCAGGCAACTTTGTCCCTGCAGCCCATGCAGGTCCACAGAGGAGTAAATATCCACCTGGAGCCCCTGGAGAACCCCATGCCAGAGTAGATGCATGCCCAAAGGAAGCTGTGATCCTGTGGGAAGCCCATGCCGGAGTAGACTCCTGGAAGGACCTGTGGACCCATGGGGAGATGAGTTCATGCTGGACCAAGTTTTCTGGCAGGGCGTCAGACCATACAGGAGACCCATGCTGGAGCAGCCTATTCCTGAAGGACTGGACCCCATGGAAGAGACTCATGCCGGAGCAGTTCATGGAGATTTATTTTCACAGCTTCATTTAGATTCTCTATTTCGAGAAGTATTTTGTTTCAGCAATATGTTTATGTCCTAATAAACCAACCTTTAATAACTGGAAGCAGTTTGGTGGGTTTGGTTGCCTCACTTTAGAAAAGCAATTGTTTAACATTAGGACAAGAGCTGACTCCTGGCCCTTTTAAACAAACAACCTTAGTCCACCTCCAGGGACACAAATATATACTAAAGAGGGGGTTGTGGTTGTTTTAGAGCAAAAGTAGAATTGAATGGAATATGTTGCCTAGGCAACAAAACATCTGAGCAGAGGTAAATTATAGTAAAGCTGACCAGCAGGGAATGAATCTGGTGACAATGTCCGAGACATCCCCTGTAATAACAAGAGAATAAAACAGAATATTCCAGAACTGAGCAAACATTTTAGAAACAAACCCCTACTAACTTTACTTAGACGTAAAAAGGTATAAAACTTACTTCACCTGGTTGTTTTACAGCTTGGTCTATAGTGGTGTAAGGCTACTTTTGAAGGACAATCTTCCCTGTGTTTGTTTTCATCAACATGCAATCCTTTCAGGATACTCACCAATGCATTGGACAGATTCAAATAAAGAGAGAGAAATAGCATGACATAAATATTTTTTTAAAATTGTGTTCCTGGCAGAGTCAATGCCAAAGTTCGCACTGACTTTAATTAGGTGAAGAAATCAGTACTTTAAGACCAAATTCAAAGTCACTAAGCTCTGGGGAAAGCTTACATTTAGGGAGGCTGGCTTTGCCAGTATTGATTTAGGCCATGACTGAGAATAAGTTCCTTCCTGTAATTCCTTTTTATAATATCAAGAGGGGTTAAATTAACACTACTTTCAACTTCTGAATATTTTCTAACTTCATACCTTTCAAATGAGTACAGAAAAGCAGTTTTAAAACAACAACAACAAAGCACCTCATTATGAAGTAAAAAAGGAGTTTCTATGACTAAGAAATGAAAAGATTTTATACATCAAGTCCCTTGCACATATAATGAGACTGGAGAAAATAAAAAGACAAGATTTATTTTATCTTGGCACTGAAGCTAAAGAACTATTTGAATAGAGGAGCGATGATATATTTAGTGTCACATCTGTTTATCTGCATGTGGTAATCTAAGGGGCCTGTCAGTGCTGTGTGTCAAGATTTTGTACGTGTGTGCTCATGGGTGTGTGGGCGAGATGTGTGTATTTATACAATAAAAAAGATAAGAGGAACAAACAGAGGGAATCGAAGGGCTTCGGATAATGTGATTGACAAAGAGTAAGACAAACAAAGGATAGAGAAATCAAATTGACATCATTTTTCTATTTACCACATTCAAAAATAACCCATTTTCATGTGAGAATGAGATTAGAAATGGAGACAGATTAAAAAAACAGCCTGTCAGTTAATGGCACAGCCAGGTAAGTTAAGACCTTATGAATTTTAGGAAGTATGTTGGCCCTGTACAAATTCTTTTTAAGATAGTGACAAACTTTCTGAAAGGAAATAAGATGACATTTTTCATACTGATTGCTTAGAATTAGGTATATGCCAATCCTCTCCTTCTTCACTACACCTCCACTTCCCCAGAGCCCCACTCAAAACAAACTGAAATCTGGAATTATTCTGCATATAAAGAATATTCACTATTAGCAGGTAGGCAGAGATTACAGACGATTCTTTTGTCATTTATGTCCACTGATGGTACTTGTATTTAGGCTAGAGAGACCATTTTGAAGTGGTGCAGCTGAAAGGCTGTTAGTCACACTGAGCTCTTCAGTTGAATTTTTCGCAATAGTAGTATGGAAGAAAAATTGGTGCTGTGTCAGCTCACTGAATGTAAATCATACTGAAAGAAGGAAAATGTTGTTATAATGCAGCCCTTGGGAATAAAGGAGGTCAGAGATGAAGCAAAAAGAAATTCTAACAAGTATGTGATGAACAAACTTTTGAATTTTACACTATCTAAATCTTATAGCCTTGTAAGTAACTCCTTCTGTCCTGTGTAATTCTTGGAGAATCCATCTAGTCTGACTTTGCATTCAGCAAGGACATTTAGTTATAGAGGAGCCTCTTTTTTATCCCCCATGTCTCACTTTTCTGAGAGAGGGCTTAGGCTTGGGGAAGGTAAGAAAGAAGGGGTTGATGTACAAGAGCAAAATCATGAAGGTTTGTCTTTTTTTTTTTTTTCCCATTTGGCAGATGGTATATTTGTGAAAGAATTTTCCTGTTACTTTTTGACCCAATGACAGAAAACTAAATGGATTCCTTAGCCACTTTCAGTCCTACATGTCCCCTATTCAACAAAGCAACCAAGTGTCAAAATCTGGATATTAAACTCAGCTCAAAGCTTGTTAAATTCAGTGTAGGAATTTCTACTGAGTCAGAAATCTCCATATCTGCTCAAACATGACATAACTAAATAAGTATTAAAGCTAGATGCAATAAATATTCCTTAAAAAGCAGTTGTCTAAATATCTACTTTATTGTTTATGAATGTTATACCTTTCTTAAGGTCTTGACCTCATTGGGAAACCTGTTTTCAAGGAGATGTGTGTAGATAAAAGATATTGAATGAAGTGGTTGTAAATACATTATTCATTTCTAGTCATTACTGATGAACTTATGTGCAACTTGTGAGTGACAGAGCGTAGCCCAGCTATGAGTGAATGTTGTGAGGTCATCAATCAAGGGCAGAAATTAATTCTGCATCTACAAGTGCCTCATTGCAAATCTTGTGTAGTATAACCATGCTCTTTCAATATTTATGATTTTTGTAATTTACTATTTTTTAAAATATAAGTATACTGCCTTGAGCAATGGAAGATGAAAATATACCAACAGGTTTTCATCTAAAAATGTCCTTTCTTACCTGGAACCCTGAGACATCAGAGTATTGTTGGGCTTTTCTGGGAAGGGACAGATTATGCCTATAGCAAGTTGTATTCATGTTAATAGGAGCTGTGTCATTGAATTTTCAATAAGAACAGTGTCTCTGAATTTAGAGTAATCCATGTAATTGGAAGCAGCTTTTTAAAACAAGTTTATGAAAAGATGGTTTTATTTTTAATTTCCATAGGACAATATTAAAGAATTAAAATTTTATAGAATTTGATAATTTTAATATAGTAACATATAACATAATAGACTAACTTAAATACTTTCATAGTGCACCATAGCAGTCAATTAACTCCCTATTAAGAAATATGTATGTATCTCTTGTGTATTAAGAAAAAGCTGCTCTAGTATTAATGATGAATTCATAATGGAAGAAACACTTTTGCCCTTGAAAACTGCCTCAGCCACAGATGAGGATTTGTCTATATTTATTCAGAGATGTTATTCAAAATAAAAAATAAAAAACTCAACTGATTTGATAAGTAGGTAGATAGACAGACATATAAACAGAAAGAAACATTCAAAATTAATGCAACTAATTATCACTATTGAAGCAAGTTGAATCCCCTGCAAATAGAGAGACTTTTAAAACTTAATTTAGATTAGCTAAAATAAGACATACTGCTAAGCATGCAGAATTAGACTATTTCAATTAAATTTCACAAATATTAATATTCTAGGTAAGAATTATTATAGCTTACAACAGTATATTGAAGCCTATTCCTGACTAAAGGTGTTTATGGAGCATCCAATACAAATACACTTATCAAGTGAAAGTATTTTCAATATATTTTACTGAGAGTCTTCCCAAAGACAAGCTTCCAACTAAACTGTATTTTGATCAAGTTTTCTTCAAAATGCAATTGATGTACTCTACAATCTGTACTTATCTGGATAGTATGTAAGAAGGTTTTATTGTCCAGTCTGTTGAAAGTCTGGCTTGCACACAGAGGCATTGTGCAGATCTTTCTTCTGAAGGTGTTCCTATAATGCCCTAGTGGAACTCATGCACATCTCAGGATATTTTCAACTGAAGCTACAGATTTAAATGGGTTATAATATCCTGCACAGATTTCAAGTTACAAAATCCTGTGTCAAGCAAAACTCAGACCCTCTGAGGCTTTATTAGGAAACTTGCAATTGAGAACCGGGACAGGAAAGCATTTCTCTTTCATACTGGTAGCTGTGCAAAGAAGGGCTCACCTGAAATAAGAACTTGTTTGGAGCCAAACATTCCAAAAATCGTAGCTAGAGACAATACTCAGCCATGCACTGGTGAAGAGAAGATGCTGCACACCAAGCACCCTGGCTTGGCAGCAGTAGGCCCAGATGTCTGGTCTTCAGCGCCAAGAACAAAGCACCCTCCAATTTCTACAGGACCAAGGCTGGACACGTAATGACTCCTTACTGGGATTATTAACAGAATATAAAAGTCTGGCTTTATAACCTGACATTTCTATTGATAAACCAAAATGCATCCAGCAATAAATAAGCAAAAAAAGCCTAAGAAAACTCATTGCAGTATTTCAGTACTTAAAGGGCAGTTGCTAAGAGGACAGAAGCACCCTCTTCATTCACAGGGAGTCGGTCACAGGGAGCAGAGAAGGGGCAACAGGTAGAAATTGCATGAGGAGAGGTTTCATCTTGGTTTCTTAATAAAGAAATTTTTTATGAGAACAACCCCACTGGAACAACATCTCTAGGGACATGGTGGAGCCCCCATCAGGAACCTTTCAAGATGCAATTGAGCACAGTGCTAGACAAGTTCCTCTTGGCTCCCTTTCCCACAAAAGGTCCTTTACAACCTGAGCTGAATCATTTTATGATTCTATCACTATCTCCACTCATCAGACAGAACTTTTCCAACAAATCTTCTTCAACATTTAAGAACACAACATTATCCCCCGATATCTTTAGCTTTTCCGGAAACAATCTAATAAACAATATTATAACTGTAATTGGGATTAAATACTGATCAATACCCCCACTAGTTCTTTCCCTGTGCAGTCTGTGGGAAGGAGGGAGGGGTTGGGGGGGAAAAGAGGTGTTTTTAAGGGCTTATTTTACTTCTCATTATCCTGCTCTGAGTTTGTTGGAAATAAGGTCTCTTAATATCTTTGAGCCTGTCCATATCTCAGCTTATGAACCCTTCATTAAATTTTGTCTCCTCTGTCTAGTTGTGGAGAGGAGTGAGCAAAAGCCTTTTGTGGGTGCTTGGCCTTTGGCCAGCATCAAACCTTGACAGTAGGCCATTTTATGGTTCTATGACTCTAGCAGTAAGCTAAGAATCATAAGAAATTCAACAACAGATGATGAGATCTCATGAGAGATATACTTAGGCAAAACAGGTAGTCATTTCAAATCCCATCCTTTTTCAAAGAAGAATCAAAAAAAAAATTACAAAGCAAATCAAAGAGTGAACAAGTACTTGGACTACTCAAAAGCTGGGAATTAATTACAGTAGCAGCATGAAAATCTGATTCTCTTCCCACAGAAGTTTATGCAAGATTCTATCCAAAATCAACTTTAAATTACAAAAAAATCATTGTGAACTTCGTTGACCTGATTCCTACACAAATTCCCTGCAACATGGCTGGGATCACCCTTACCTGCCCTGCTGCAAGTAGCTAGAATGATTTAAGTAGCTCAGCTTGCCAAATAGGATTGTGATTGGGCTTATACTTACCAGAGCTGTATGGAAATGTTTCATTAGCACATTGTTAATTCTCCTTATATGTTTTTACATGAAAAAGAAAAAAACTGACATTACCAAAAAGTCATGCTTCAAAATAGGGAAAAAAAGTCACCCTGAAATAGCAAAATTCCCTAGAAAAAAGCACAGCTGTAACAGTGAGCAAGAATATTTACCAAAAACACCCTGCTCATATGTAGGTCTTTTTTATCTTCTCTTTAATGCTTGCTTTCATCTTTTTTATTATTTTTTTTAAGAACAATACATATAGTGATTTCTATACCTGTTGCATTTCATTTGGAAACGTTATTTGGTTCCTCTGTATTTACAGAGAGCCAAGCATCCGTTCAAATTCAAATCTTGGCACAAACTTATTATGAACTAGCAAATGCATATTGTACTTCATCTCTCAATAGACAGACTTTTCAGTGTCAATTCAAAGAGAAGACTGTGGCCTTTCCTTACTGAAACCCTAATGGGAAAAATCTTTTCTTGACATACCACTGTAACAGCTGCAGCAACAGCAGTGGTGAAGATGTGCATTCATTCATACTCCACCTTCAAAACTCTGAGATTTCAATGGTTAAGAAGATTCATAGAATGCTCTTGTGTTTGGATTAATCTGTGGAGACTATCTCTGTGGTCAAAAAGCAATCTCATAATGAAATCCAGAGGGTACCACAACAAAAAGGGTAAACAAACAAAAAAAAAATGGAAAATAAAATAAAGAGAGGGAAATATATTAATTTCTGGAGCTAAATCTGGCATTACACCAAAGGACTAAGAATTTCAACATGAAAGAGATCTACACAGTGAAACAGAGGTTGCTTTTGCAGCAATGTCCTCCCTTTTTCGGGTTCAATATACTTTCTGGAAAATAAACCCCTCTTCCTATGCTTTTTCTTCCTACTCTTTTGCTTCTGCACAGTCCAATTAGCATTTAAATCAAAAGCAGGTCAGGCCTATATATAAGAAACTATGTCTCAATATATGATGAACGTGTGCTCAAAGTATACATACAGTTTTCTCATAGTCTTAGAAAATATAGTTAAGGGCTAAGAACAAAATATATATGGCCAGAAGTTCAAATTGAATAACACATATACCTCCACCAAATCCAATATGAGACAAGATGGGCAACTGGTCTGGTTTCTGAAGGTTCAGTAGGAACAGAAGGTAGGATTAGTGAGGGGAATTCACTACTGCAGTTACTATGACTACATCTCAGTTATGGATGTTGTGCACATGTTGTAGCTCTTATTATTTTCCCTTTTCTCAAAACAAAAACCCCAAATACCCCAAAAAACAAACTCATAAGCAAACCAAACCCCACATCCCCACCCCAAAAAATAATAAGAACACATTATTTGTTCTAGTACAAAAACATCTAAAGTTTCAAGAATTACTTAAGCCCTGTCCTATCTTTGTCTGGTGTCCTCATTTGAGGAAGATGTCACACCATGTCCTTTGGATGCTTATAGCTTCTAGGCTTGAGTTTTTCTGCAGTGAAAAATCTTAATCAGCAGGGGTAGAAAGCACAACTAACCTGGGGGACTCAGAAGCTTTCTCAGACTTGTAACTGAATTCCCAGATGTAAACTATGGGGTATAAAAACCTTCTTTGCCTTGTTTGGAAAGCTGAGCAAACTGCATTTGAAAGTCAGTTGTCTGTGTAAGGACACAGTGGCCATAACTTTGTACAGCTATGGAATATGTCAATGCACACAACTGAGAAGTTCAGGACTAATGTGTTTTACCTGTCACACTTCTGCCTAATATGAATATTCTAGAATATTAATTTCTTTTTAAGGCATGCTTCAAATAATACTATAAAATGGTCCCAGACATTCATATTTTCATGCAAATTTTGTGAATGCATAAAAGTACAGTTGATAGAAAGTGGCAAGGATTAAAGAATCTTGATACCTTGATATAAGCTGAATATTTACTTATTTGACAGAGACAAAGGTAGAAGAACACACATCACCCTTAGAAAAAACGGTACATCAATTGCACATCAAGACACATGATTAGAATCCAGGTATTCTCTTCTTCAGTGTTTTGTTCTTAACCAACAGTCCCCACAATCACTCTCCACGATCCACTGCCTTTTTAGTATAATGTAATCATCCCAAAGTACTCATACAATTAGACACTCTTAACTTCATTATTACTGATGGAATTTGGACTAATTAATAATTCCCAAAAGAACACTTAACATAATCTACATTTTGACAATAGAGCATGAAAATTAAAAGAACAAATGTATGCACATTTCTAGCTGCCTTTGAATTATGATGGCGACATTAATAATTTGTTATATTCATTGCTCAGCATTTATTGAAACTGCTCATAGAGCAAGATAAACATAATTAAAATTAATGAAACCTAAGGAATACACAGAGGATCAGAAGTCAATGTGAATTTTATTTGCTACTTACAGATGATTCTCAGTTGAAGGTTTACTTTTGAGTTTTATGTGATTGATAGTTGACTGATGTATGATTAATTGTCATGTTTCTTATTTTACTACTATTGAAATTCTAGTAAGAGGTTACCAAAATGACAACAATTATTTATGAAAGAATTCATAAATAACTTTTTCATGTACTCTAAAGTAGTTCTTGGAGTGATGGAACTTGTGAAACTTTAATATCTTGCAATGAAATTCTCCTGAAAATACTGTGTCTTCAATTTTCATTAAAAGCAGAAAAGTTGGCATGTATCTAATATATAATCATTTTAGCTGTATGTTTATTATGTGGTCTCTATCTAAAATCAGCTTCTGGTTCCTGTCTTAGATATTTCAAAGGTTTTTTTCTAAATTATATTCTGTAACTTCAATAAATTGTTGGATAAGCTTTGAGTCCCAAGCTTAGAGCAATAAGATTTAAACTTGTGCCTTGCCCATAGTTGGGAAGTAGAAGGCTGTCATCCAAGAGTTTACATCCCAAAATAATTTCCTCCCAAGAGTTTCCATCCCAATAGCATATAATATGTATCATAGGGCTTTGACTTCACTTGAATTAGTTTTTTGCAAGGACAGCCTTGTCAGGTGCTATGGAAACCTTATACTGTTTACAGGCAATGCTTATACATATGAAAAATGTTAGTTGCAAATAATGCATCACAAGATTTAAACAGAATTATGCAGCAGAACTACATCAAATCACATTAACTAAAGATATAACCTGAATGCATCATTGGAGGAGAGGAATCGGGGCTACTGGAGTTTCGCTACCAAGTTTGACCATCCTTTGCTTATAGCTACCAACTGTCTGGAGAAGCAATTGATCTGTTACCTAAAACACACCTCAGTGAAGAGGAGAAATATTTGGCTGATGTGAAATGGTTTACCTCTCTCCTATTTTTTAACCATGTTGTCCTTAATTAACATTTGGATACAGATGACCAGTGATCTACAGAGCATCTAGCCCAGGAAGCGCTTATTTTACATACTTCTGCACAAAGCATGTCCAGGTAATTTTTCAGTTTGTATGAAGAGTTATGACTACTCAATGATATTTTAGCAGACCTATGTTGTTTTATGCCACATCAAGAGCTTTAACTATGATCTTTTATTCATTCAAATCTTTGTTGCAACTTCAAAGAGCTAATGACATTGCAATAAACTCAATATAGCCAACAGAGGCTTCTAAAATAATGACTCTTGAATAGTTTTCATCTTATTTCCCACTCAAACTTCTGGTTTCTTTGTATGAAATAACAGAGGAAAAATTAAATATATTTTTTCCTCAACTGACATCAGCAACCAAGGAGCAGACTAAGAGGGTTACATGCATTGTGTGTTTCTTGGCTGATAAAACCCACCAAACTGTAGTACACCATATTATCTGGCAATTTGAGATGATATGCTCACACTTCCAAGACTGTTCATTGGCAGTGGAGGTCACCAATTCAATGTCATCTTGTCTACTTTGCAAAGTTTTCTGGGATGGGCACTTGTTTTTGGACTCCCTGTGGTTTGCATGGATTGCACTGAGCCTAGCTCATGCCTTACCTCAGTTAGGGTAGCCCTTCATGATGCCAAGCCAAAAAGTTATTTTCTGTTTTCACCACTATGTAGTAGAAACTGCAAATAAAATGGACAGTACCTCCACCACGGACTCTGGAAGTCTAGCTGACCTGGAGGTGAGTGATAATGCTCTAAATGGAAATAGTCACAATAGGCTTAAAATACCCTAAACATCAATTTAACATTAACTTGGATTCAGTTCATATACTGCTTATAAGAATGCAGAGAAAGAGAGATAATTTATTTTGAAAGATAAATATGCATACATATATATATATATACATAGATAAATAACTAAGCACTGATAAGCAAAGCTTTGTAAGATAGAAAACAAAGATGCTTAGAAGGAATTATATCACAGAACTTTGGTTTTTATCTTCTGATTTTCAAAGTTTTCATCTGGGATGTCCTTTTCAGACTGTTTTGTCTCTCGGCATATATGTATGGCAGAATTTTACTGTGCAAAAGAATTATGAAGTCAGAAAAAGTGGCTCCAAAAATAATCCACAAGTGCCTCCAAAAAAAGATTATCTTCCCGTTTAGGAAATGAGTACATTAAGAATCATTTAAAGTACGGCCTATTATTAAATCTGACTTTCATCTGAAGGGTTTGATTGCTTTCATTGGCA
>WEKY01011778.1:0-23280 GCA_013390045.1 Picathartes gymnocephalus
AGGATTCTCTTTCTCTCTCTCTCTGTAACCAAGAAGCCTGAACAGAAAACCTCATACAGTACTATAGTTCCATCTCTGACTGGTAGCTTTGCATAGAATATCTCTTTGTCACTTTTGCTTCCATGCATTAGTATCTGTTACCCTGATTGGTTCTGCTCTGTGACTCCTGAAAACAGAAGCAAAGTATTTATTTATTCTGGGGACCTTTCTCACATCATCCTTAATCTCAAGCATGCTTTCACTGTACTCAGGTCTTGCCTTCTAACACAAAAAAAATTGTAAGAATTTTTTACTATTTGACAGTCTAATTCATATCAACCACTTTATAGTTTTATTTCTATCCTACATTGCATTGTCTGTGAATTTGCTTCCCCATCCCCCAGTGATCATACAAACTGCTCTCTCTAACTTCAGAGGTGCTTATTCACACAGATAAGCCTGGACAGTACATATCCTTTTTTTTTTTTCCTTTAAGGGCAAAAATTTCTCTTAATTCTATTATATTAATTTTTAAAACCTGCAGGCTTTTTTTCCATTCAGTCTCTGGACTCCACAGTTTATCTTGTTTCATTAAAATAGTTGCATTCGTTTGTCCTCTTTGAAACCCAAAAGTGTACTAAGAGAACCAAAGAACTGTTTACTCTTCTATTTCATCTGACTCTAGTTATGAATTCTCAACATTATTCTTGAGACCTACAACTCTGATAACACCTTCATCACTTAACAAGCTCGTATACCCAGACTTTCTGCTTCAGCAACTACCCAATGAAGAAACCCTTGATGCAGAACACACAGGAACGTTTGGGCCCTACTCTTGTTAGCAGAATTTAAATTTCCCAGCTATAAACTGGAAAATAAGTCTCTGAAATGACACAGTTCTTAGTAGAAGTTCCCTCTAACAAATTACACATCTAAATACAAATCCAAGGATTTAAATTCCTAGATTACCTCAGTAGAATTAATTTACTAGCCTTCTCTTCCCCTAGAATTATTTTATTCCAAAGAAATTATTTTCAGTCTGTGCTATCCTTTCTTCTTTCCTTCCCTCTTATCATTTAATTACTATTTGGTGCTATTCCACCATTTAGCTTTCATTTTTATCATTCCTGAATAGGCATATGCTCTTATACCTGAATTCCAAACATATCTGCCATCCCACCACATTTTTTCTCAGCCTAAATTCAGTTTCACATCTGTAACCAATACTTCACACTCCTCTGTCATGGTGTCTATTGCCTAGCATCTGTGTGTATGATACACAGACACTTCCAGATGCAAATTACTTTTGGGTATTTTTGTATGGTCTTGCTCACCTTGGTCATTTTTCATTTATAGAAAAAAAATGCTTTTGGACCCCTGCTAAAAAGCAAACAAACAAACAAAAACCCAAACCTTTGCCTAAAGTTTGATAGCCAGGCCAAGGGCTAAAAGAGCACGCTGCAACCACTATCATCTTTAATGCCAAGTTTCATCCTACAATAGCATCAAGCACAGGAAAGTTCTACCCTGAGCTCAGAAACTTCGCCAAGGCATTATGCCTGCAGTTCCTTTAGGGGTCTAAAAGCTATACTCCTCTACTCCTGCTATGAATTGAACAACTTTCTACAGAGAAACAAAGGACCAAATTCCACAGGGTGCTTCATGTTCCTTTATAATGCAGTTCAAGATGTGTGTGTATTTAACCAGCCCTTTCACTTTCACTTGGCTATGCCAGGCTTTAGCAGTTTCTGAGGTACAACACGTGGCTGACAGCAACAGCAGTAATATAGCACCCTTGGAGTGCTTGAAGTGTAAAGTTCATTAGTTCTACCTTAAGGTCACTCTTTTAATCCAACAGCCAAAATCTTATTCACACTACCATGCTGTTATCCTGGAAAAAAGAAAACTGCAAAAAAATCAAGACATCGGCTTAGATACTTCTTACAAGTGACAAGATCAGCACTAAAAAGCCAAATCACAGTCAATACCTTTTAGCAAGTTTCAAGAGAGCAGCAAAACTATTCTTGATTGTGCTGCAGACCAAATGAAATTTAATAGAACGGATAAAGGAAATGAAGGAAGGAGAAGATAAACATTTCAATACCTGATAATTATGTTTTATAATTATTAGTTGAACTTGGCTCACAAATAGAATTTACTAGGGTGTCTGTTGGGAATTACAAGACATGCAAATAACTGAATTCTAATTTCTTCTGTGTTTGTTTACTGATTTTTGTACATACAGTTTAAATTTTAACAAACTCAATTTTGCTTTATCCTCGGTGGACATTTGTAGACTTATTAAAAAGTTATGTCAACAGAAGACTTTTAGAACACAAGGATTGTGCTCTAGCAATTCTGAATCATATCATTAAAATAAGAGGTAGTATCTCGGTAACTTACTAGCTTGACTGATCCTGCAAACCCACACATTTACCTATGTGCACTGCAAGGAGTTTTTAAAATTACATGAGACACATCTCTGTAAGTTAAGGACATTACCATGTATAGATGAGAATGGCATTCCCTTCTATAGGAAATAATCCGAGACCCAAGACTAATTGACAATGTTAGATATAAGTATCTAAGATTAGTACAACCTTTTCTTCACCGCACATAATCATGTTCATAAAGGTGAGAATTTTCAGTTTTGTACAGTCTACTTGTTCAGAAGAGTGGGCACAGCATTTCTTTCCAGTACTAAAATAGCAATTGCCTCAAAATGAGCTCCCAAATTAAGATCCTTACCAACGAAACTCAAGAGTTATCATTTACATCCCCCAATTTATTCTTTTATATTTATACAGTTATACCACTCTCATACAAATGTTGTATTTCAACAAATATTAAAAGGTTTTTATTTTACTTACCTGCACACTAAGATGAATCCATTTCTTCACAAGAATTCTCCCCAGTGTCATTACTTTTATTGGTGGCTGCAAACCATTTACTGTGCGATAATAAAACATGGTCTCTTTCTCAGAGATTGTGAGTTTGAACACAGTCTGCCCATCAATAGCCTTTTCTATCACACACCTTTGGAAATAACCAAGAAAAACAACATAAGGTCAGAGGCACACACATATACACATTCTTGCCAGGGTGTTATCCTGTAAAGTGATGCTAACCAGAATGTATTAAAATAAACATTAAAAATACAGCTCTTGAGAAGATGCTCAGTGACAGTGAAAGTCACACGATGTACTAAGTGTAAAAGAACTTTAGCAAAGATATTTTCTCTCTTGATCTGGGAGGTTTTTGGGTTGATTCAGGGTTTTGGTGGGGTATTGGTTGGTTGGTTGTTTTGTTTTTGTGTTTTGCTTTTTTTATTGAGTGCTTGCAAGTCGAGTTCATTTGGGGGTGGAAGACAGGTCCAGTTTGCCTTCTCTCTTGAGGGTTCCATGATAGAAATCACAGTGACTGTGCAGGTCTCTGCCACACTTCTCATACAAAGCTGTGCAACTTGGTACATCCAGTGGAGGCACTTTAATTTCCCTTAGTCTAACAAGGCAAATGTAATATAACCACGAAAAGCAGTACAAATGCCATGCTTTGGTAATAAGTCTTCTGTCTTTCCACCCGATCTGTCCAGGTAAGGCAGCCCTAACACCAGTTTACCCTACACTCTCCCCTTTTCAGTGTCTTTCTTTAACCTAAGAAACTAGAGCAAGGCAAGAAGGATATTCAGGCACTTACTAGGATTTTTTCCCCACAAAGAAGTCACATCAACAGCAAATGCAACGTCATATAAGGTACGGAGAATACCACCCATAGCAACCCATTTTGCATTTCAAGCTGCTGAAATGTTTTTGACAATCCAATCACCATGATGTCAAGAGCTCTGAGAAAGCACAGGCTCCATACGCTTGTGAAACATGTATTTTACTAAAGTAATCATAACTACAAGAAAAAATTATAAAGTTCTTCCCTTCCCATTTGAGCTGTTTGAGAAATACAGTTCTCAATGTATTGACCTATGAAAAGTCAAATATCTTAACAGTTACACCAGACTAAATTAGTGCACTAAGTCACAAGAGGGAAGCATATAAAATTTGTATGAGATTAGTATACATATTTCTTACGTACACTAATATACACGTATTTCAGAGGCAAAAAAAAATGAAACAAAAAGCCCTTATCTACTGATATATGTCTTTACCTACTCTGCATTTATAAAATAAAAGTATGAAAAAGTCTGTTTTTTGATACCGCCATTATTCACTAATTCACCTTTAAATCCAAGAGAAAAATTAATTAATCATGTTACTACTCTAGCCTGGTGGAATGTTGTAAATGAAACACGTTGCAAATGAAGACTTCTGTTTTCTCAACTTTACTAAAACCAGATTTCTTAATAGATTGTCCACTGGTCTCTTCAATATTTTGTTTGCTTGTAAACATGCTAGTTTTGTTAGATAATAAATGTGAAGGAAGGCTCAGGTAAGTAGCAAAATATTTAGGAACTGGATTTACCCAGTTCCTGGATAAACAATAATTGGATAATCCAGGGTTTTGTTTATTTTAGTTATCTAAAACAAACATCCCCACATTGTTTTTATCCCCAAAGGTGTCATGACTTTAAGAAGGGAAGCGACCTTGATGTACATCACTTTGAAAACTGGAAAGAACAAATGTGAGTTGTGACTTACTAGTAAAAGAGGAAAATCAAGAGGGAAAAGAAAAGAGAGGGAAGAAAAAAAAAAGGAAAAAAGAAAAAAGAAAAAAAGGAAAAAAGAAAAAAGAAAAAAAGAAAAAAAAAATCCAAACTAGTTCTAACACAGGTGAAATAGAAAGAAGCATTGCTTCTGACTCTGAGCTTGATTTTCCATTCCAGCCATGATTACAGAGAGAAGCCACTGTTCTTTGTGAAGTCTTCAAATTCTGGTAACCTGCAGTCCCACAGAGCCAATACCTGACTACATATATCTCAGTGGAGGGGTTGGAGGGAAAAAAAGCCAATAACGCAAATCCACTCGGTCAGCTTTCAAAGAGAAAAATATCCTAGAGAATCTAATGTGGCTGCACCGGTGTTGCCCACACATTAACTGGAGCAAATGGGTCAGAATCAGATGCTTGGTATCTTAAGGCAAATACCCCTTTGAGTCTAATTCCTAATGTAAAACATCTGAATGGATAATAAGTAATACCATATGATTTTAGTCTCTTAGATAAATAAAGTTAAAAAATCCATGTGCTACCCACTTCACAGTCAGGCCATTCCTGCTGATCCCTTTGCATGTAAAAGGTCTCAGTTCACTTCTTGCCACCACCATCTTCTGGGCATCTGAACTTGCTCCATTTCAGACTACACTGATATAAGCTGCCTGTAATGGTTACTCGCATATGCTAAGCTTGTACCCATATTCTTATCCCATTCCATTGTGAAGGGTTATCATCATACAGCTTACTATATTGTGCTCATGCTTACATACAGGCTACACACAGGCTTACTGAAGGCAATTATATTAACTGATGAGCACACACAGCAAGAGAGGAAGCACGAGGCAAGAATGAGATTCAGGGGCAAGACCTCTGCCCACTTAAAGGGAAATTAAAGACTGGAGTACACATATCAATGCTTTCTCACTCTTCTCTTGTTTTTCTTCAGTATTTCCAATATGTAGTTACTTAAAAGCATGCCTACAAATATCTCTACTAAACATCTTAGAAGAACATCAGGGCTTCAAATAAATTTGTAACATGACCTGACTCTTCTCTCTGTGTCAGTGTGTTGTCTCCCAGATTCATGTAAGAAAACATGGTATATGAAACTGATGAAGAAAATTCTTGGCGTCTCTGTTTATGTGCAATCTTTAAAGGGCCTTCAGACTTGGATGCTCACATCACTCTCTCTCATTTCAGCTAGCACAGTAACTTCTAACAAAAATCCTGCTATTCTCTTACATGGGTACATGCCCATCAGAACATCACAGAATGTAATGGGATACTATGCAGCAACACTCCTAGCTTCTTGCCTAAGCACACACTCTCACAGGCAGACCATATAAAATTCAGCACAAAAACACGTTAGTATGGCATGTCCAAAACACAGGGGTCTGCTGTACTTGATGTAAGAGCACTTTGCCAGGAAAAAAAAAAACAAACCAAAAAAACCCTTGTTAAACTTTCAGTCATTCTACTGGAAAAATGAGCAGCTTGTTCTGGCTGATCTTCCTAATGCTTTGGTGGGAATACAAAGACTTTGTTAGAATGCATCCCAGTTCAGTGAGGCTCCTCTGCTGTGATAGTGGAGTTTAAAAGGTCTCACAAATGACATGTAACAGGGACAACTCCCCATCAGGGACTGAAAAATGTAGGACATCCAGTAAGTCAAACTCCATCTGCCAACCTGAAGGACTCACTAAACCGGTATAATAAAAGGGAAAGCATCTTAGTTTGCTGGTAAATTAAGATGCCTTCTGAGTCAAGTTTAAATGGTTATTCACGTGCAACAACTGTTCCACCAGAACTGGAGCTCAGTATTCTCCAGTATTATGAAAAAAGTAAAATTAACACAGTTCTTTCTGTGAATGATGAAACAAAAGCACCTGGACAGTGGCATATCATCCTGACCACTGGACTAACTGCTGCCCATCTTCAGTTTTCAGGACTGGGCTTTACCATTGTCTTTTCTACATGATGAGTAGCAGCACATCTCACAAGGCATAAGAATGAAGTGATCTATTAAAAAATTGAATAAAAACATTTAAATTTTAAAGTGAGCTATAAAACCCGCTGAACAGGAATATGTACACTGTGTAGTTATTAACACAGTAGCAATTGGAAGCTAATCTTTTACACTAGTCCATGGCTTATCAGTCATCAGCAGAGTCTAGTTTCTTCACAGCACTTAATCACTTGAAACTAAGGACATAACATTTCATTGTTTTAGGCTCCATGCATCAAAGCCTATCCCATTGACAAAAATCTTTCACAGATCTCACTCAACACATCGCTGCAACAGCTTGCTTGGAAATTAGCAGAATGCTTCTGCTTCAAGCTAGGCATGTGCTCTGCTGAAGGACACTCTGATGTGCCCACGTGTGTGTGGACATGAACTCATGGCACACGAACACACCAGAAATGGACTCTCTGATGTTCAAGATTCAACCATTATATAGAAAGCCACAGGCCAAAGCTCCAGAGACACCTTTACACAACGGCCAGCTGAAATGATTTAACTTCAACTCAAACAAAAGTCCCTTTTGCTCTGCAGATCTCATTTATTTCCCCTCCATAATCACAAATTCTACAGTTAGGTCGAGTTTTTTAAGGTAATTACCACTGCATAAAACATACTATAATTTTACATTACAATTTTAGACATTTCTATCGTTTCTGATGATTTTGCTACCCTGAGACAAGTGACTATTTCACAGCAGCATGCAAAATAAGTATCAAGAGTGCCTCAACAAAGCAGATCATGAGCTACATTCTAAGAACAAGTTATGAACACGAGTATAAAATCATTTGTGGCATTTAGTCTGAAGGAGCAAACTATATTCTGTGTGCTTTATTTTAAAGAGATCTGCACAACAAAAGTAAGAAAGAGTAGGAGGCTCTGCATTTTTTGATAGATTACAGGAACTTTTTTTGCAGGATCTGGGATGCATTTTTCAAAAAGTAGGTTTTTCATTATAGTAAGGCCCAGTCAAGCTCAAAGGTCACTTCTACCAGCAGTATTTCCTGAAAATGCAACATGTAGGCAAATCGGAGAGGGAGCATGCTTAGACACCTCTATTTTGTGAGCACCTAGTCAAACTCCACTAGCAGTTTAAATAGTGGAATCGTTTGTTAAAGCAGCAACACAGTCTGCCAGTTGGGCAGCATTCCTCAGATCTTCCAGGAACACTGTGACCTCTCCTCTGTATGTCCTAAATACACATTTTGGTGGCTTTCCTTGTTTGTTTTTAAGACAAACTTGTGTTGGAGAAGTCGTAACATCTTAGATAATTTTTTTTCCATCATGAAAGCAGCAACAGCACAACCCTCTGACAACATAATTTGCTAGCAGCTTTTAGAAGGAATGTGAATTGGAAACACAAATTTCTCTTTTTGAGAACAGACATGCACTTTATGTGTGAACAGTTCAGAACACTGAAAGCAATTGGACTATCATCTGAGTCAATGCCACTGAAACTGAAGCTGCTTGTCTTGACATCTGGGAAGACCCCAACCTAAATACGGCTCTATAAATGTCAGTTTCCCACCACACCTTTTAAAAGTTTAAAGAGCTTGCTAATAATGACTGTGACTACAACGACCAATTTTTTTAAGAGCACCAGGAAAGTAAACACCTTCAATACTACTTACATTACACCTTCTTGCTCAGGTTTCAACCATACAGTTAACGTAAATGAAGCTCCAAGCCTTGGAGGACGGGGAGTAGAGAAGCAATCCTTGTGATTATGAAAAATAAAACTGGAAGCATTGCTGGAGGACCCTGGATGCAAGTCCCTTTTGTCCTCTGTGATACAGGTACCAAGGCCTTCTGAAAGGAGTGGTTTGTAGGATGAAGGCGAAGACCTATATGGACATTCCTGAACACAAAACCTCTGAGTGCAGGATATAATACTTTGAACAGCTACTGAGCTATGACAAAAAGTACTTCGGTCTGGCAGCCCACAAGTGGCTTGAGTTGGCACAATTGACACATTCTTGAAAGCTCCCACATTTTCAAGCCTAGGGAAATGTCCCTGACAGCTGACCAACACAAAGGAGTCATAATAAGTTAAGATTAATGTTTCAATAGCATGAAACAAGAAACGACAGCTCAAGGAAAGAACCCAGCAATTCATGTTTACAAAAAAGCTCCTCCTAATTAAAGCAAATGTAAATAAATAATGATGTCCATGTCGGTGGCAATGTCCTCAGGTGCTGTGCTTTAAGGGTTTCTGTAGCGTTTCATCCTGAAAATGCCCACGCAAGGACTCAGTCGCAAGGGCCATCTACGTCTTCTGGCCAGCGAAACGCACGTGGGTGACAGCCGGGACCTGCAAACCACAGAAAACACCCAGTCCGTAGGAGGAACCCGCTCTTTTGCACCAACAGAGGAGATGCCCAGCTAGGGATTTCAAGGGTTTGAATTCTTCGTCCAGATTCCAGCCAGCAGGCCCACCTGCACAGCCTTACCGGCTAGGGCCGAGGCATTTCTCCGAGCAAGGCCATGGGATTAGGCCGGCTCGAGGGTGCGCAGTCTCATGGCCGAGCAGAGTTTATCCCGGATCTGTCGCGTCACCTGGCTTTGTGTGTCACAGTAAGGAATATGGGACACGACAGCAAACCGGGCATGCAACTTGGACCTCCGAAAGTCTCTGCTGAGGGTTTCGGGCGAGTTGGTTGGACCTGACGCCTACAGCCCCCCGGCGCTTACCTCAGCCTCGCACCGCTCCTTGGCAGCTGCCATCCCCACCGCGCTATTCCCGAGGTACACCCCCGTTCCCCGGGGAGCCAGGAGCGGTGTTCCTACCGTGCCCTCGTGCCTTACCCCGCCGCCCACCTCACGCCGGCTGCTCCTCTCAGCGCTCGGCAAAGCTGATTAAAACCACGTTCCCCATCTGTCCCGTGTGGAGCTTTTTCTAACAGCGAGCGCCAGCGCCGGGGCGCACCGGGCCGGGCCCGGGGCAGCGGTGGAAGGGCTGGTTTAGCGCTATTGCCCGGGCGAGAGCGGCGCGCAGCCAGCGGGGCCAGCGCAGCCCGGCGCTCCCCGCGGCAACGCCGCCGTCGCCCGGCAACGGCGCNNNNGCAACGGCGCGGCCTTCCCCGCCCCCGGGCCCGCGGCGCGTTAAAGCGGCAGCGCAGCGCCGGGACGCGCTGCAGCCGCGCCGCAGCACCGAGCAGCCGCGCCGGGCTCGCCTTCCGCTGCACAGCTCTGCAGCCGAGGAACAACACCCTCAGGCGCGCTTTTCCCGAGTGCCGCTTCTCCCTTCGGTAGCGCTGCGCGGAGCGGGCACAAACGAGCTGCGAAGGTGTCGTCGCTGAGCTGAGCGTGAGCTGCAGCGGGTTGTTTACGTGTGTTTCTGGACGGAGAAGCACCAATTAATACGTCCCCTGAGGATATAGGAAGCATCTGTAAATTTTATCTTTATTATGGAAGTTGCATGAGCTGCAAGTTGGCTCGTATCTTTCCCTACAGTTTTGTTGCTGTTGCCTCCAGTAACTTGTCACCTTAGCATATTTGGACTTTAATTGGCTACATAGTGACAAAATTCTTTGGCAGCAAATACAACTGCTAAGAAATCATCCGCTGTCGTAACTCTTAATGCATTTTAACAAGCCCTTCATCCCATATCAAACAAACTCCTTGACCACTCCTGGAACATCTTTGCTTTAATAGAGATCTTTTTCCTAAGGTCATAAAAGATAAATAGCAATTCCTGCTGAAGTGTTATCAGTCACTTTGCAGTGTTTTCATGTTCTAGTAGTCATTCAGCATCGTAGCTCTGTTGTCAGAATTACATGCCCTAAAAGTATTCAAATGTAAAGAACTTTGTTTACCACAGAAGGGCTGGGAGGAAAACATTTGTGTGAGGCACAGTGCAGGAACTCAGCCCATAAGGCATTTCTAGATAAATACAGTTCGACCACGTGCTACCACAGTACCATTGACAGCGCGATGGCCAGAGCTTTTGCACATCAAGAACAAACCAGGTCGTACAGAACACATGGGAGAGAGAGCAGACAGATAATATGGTAATAAAATCCTCGGTATTAGCTAGCATCTCAGGACATCAAACAATGGGAACAGCTATGAGCATGGAGCATGTGCCTGACTAAGGTGGGAGCTTACCAAGTGGTTAAAGACACCAGACCAGCTTGTGTGTATATCTTGGCGTTTGTGAACTAATAATAAATAAATAAATAAATGAGTAAAATCAACTTTTGCTTGCTCCCATCCCTTTCTAGTGGCCAGCAAGGTTTGCTCCAAGAATCCTTGCAGGTCTAACAGATGTCTGAAAGGAAAGTCAGGATAAATTCACCACAAAATGCACTTTGTTATATTCTGCAAGTACTTGACAGCCTCACCACCTCTCAAACAGACTCTAGCATCTTTCAGTAGTGCTCAGTTTGGGAAAATAGCCCTGACTCATATTACACCCTCTAGGCCCCAAAATAACAAGCAGAAATGACAATTTTTCCCTTTGCATATTTTATCCAAATACATAAGACAGCAGTACAAACGTTGCAGAACCATATTGCAGGCCACCAGTTACCCAAGTCAAGGATCAGTAAATTTTTGTTCACCAGAAGTATAATCAATAAACTACTTGCAGGAGGTTAAAAGATGAGAAAGCATCCAAAGGCCTTTGCAACCAGGAACAGGCATGCAATGTAAACTGTACCACAAAAAAAAAAAAAAAATAACCACAACTGAGTGTCCTATACACAGGAGTGTTTTGAAGGCTGTTTAATGTACATTTATGAAAACAGGGAACCCTACCAGGCCAAAAAAAAAAAAAAAAGTGTGCTAGTATTATGCAGTGAATTCTCATGAAGACTACATTATGCCCATTTAACAGAATTAGAATTGTGGCACAAGGAAAGTGCTTCAAACTTTTAGTTACAACTGTTCATTTCATCAGGAACGAAAGCCTTCATTAGCCCCTGGGGTGCTTTAGGCAACACCAATGGCACTGGAGAATCTGACCTGCCCCAGAAAGTTGTGATATAAATGGGGGCCTGATCCTAATGCTTCAACACCCTATCCATGGTAGATAGCATCATCTGAAAAAAAGCTTTTCATAGCAGTTGTTTTCTTAACCCACAGATAGCAGAGAGTCTCAGGAGGTCCGGACAGGTTGTTGAGGAAAAGAAACCATAAAGCCTAATTTGTCTTATAGCAGTCTGTGCCTTGACTAGAAAATTTGAAGACCACGTGTCTAAAGTTTGAATGCTCTGAAGCAAACTTTTATATGAGAAGTCATCTTCCTAAAATAAAACTATAAGCCCTCAAAAATACCTATTTGCACATGCTCAGTGGAACATCTTATTGAAGATGGTAAAACCACAGGGACTAATTAAGTTTGCATAAAAGGCAAGCTTAACGCGACCACTGCCAAATTTCAGTGTGTTTAACTTGTAACAGTGATCCTCTGGTAGGATGAAAAAGTAGGAGAATGAAGGGAATACAGCAATACACTTACTCAAAACTACAATTGCACAAAGCTAGCATGCACAAACAGTGCAAAATTGCATGTGTGTATACTTATACATAGCAATGCCAACTTAAAATAATTTCCTAGAATTCCTGGGATGTTTGAAGTAGAATTTTAGGTAATCTATTTCTCTCCCAAAACACCATGTGTATTCTGCAACATCATAACTGCTTTTAAGTATTTTCATTAGTGGTGGGCAAAATCTTGACACCTAATTTTTTCATCAATTTTGCCTTGTCTTCTGTTCATAAAGAGTTCTGAAAAAATGCAGGAATTTGCAGTGTATTGTAAGCTTGCTTTTGTATCATGTTCTGAAAACCCCTTAAAACCAGTATTAGCTCCTATTTGTGCAGTGGTGACTAGTTGAATGCTACAATTTTTGCTATAGTGTGAAGTGACCTATGTAAACTAGTCCACACAGCATGGCTTTCAAAGATTAGGCTCAAATGTACCATTCAAAATTCACTTTCAGTGATTATGAATAGACTTGCTTTTATGAGTGCTTTTTCTGGTAAAACTCCACCATTTGAATATTTGCTAGAAATTAACATAAAAGATCCATTTGCATTGCTGAGTCAATATGTATATTTCAAATTCAACTGTCTAGCAAAATTATTTTTTTCCAGTATTTTGCAAGCAGTAATAAAACTACAATGCAAGTACATTTTAATAGCTGGGGGGGAGTTGATCATGACAACCCAGAAATAATTAACAACTTACATTTTATAGAGGAGGAAATTCTGTATAAGCCAGCGAAATAAATATTGGAGTAAAATTTTCTGAAAGCACAGGAGGAGGCAGCAAGTATTTTATAGAGCTGTTAAGTGCCTTTTAACAGCTTTAGAAGTATGGTACATCACACCACTTATTTTAGCACCAAAAACTTTGTTACTAGAAAGGCAGAAACAAAAGACGCTTTTAGGCAACGAGTTTTACAGGCTTTCTTCACATGAAAATATGGAGCTACAGTGTACATCTCCACATGGTAAATCCAAAGAAAGGAAACCTCTTTGGTTTCAAAGTCAGAGGACTTCTTTGTCTTTTCAGTGATCATGATAGGCTGTAATAATGGCTTGTCCAAGCAGGAAAGGCCATCCTAAACAGCTGGAGCACTTGGGCTCTGATAATCAACTTTTTCTCTCCTCACAACATCTGTTATTTCCTCCACACCTCCTCACAGCCCAAGCCATCATATGCTTTCCTGGCAGTTATCAGCACAGGACATATCCAACTAACAATTTCTCTTTTATTAGCCCATTCTTAAAAAAAAAAATCATTAAAAAAAAATCACGCATTCTTCTATCCATCCTCTGGCCTTCAACACTTTTGATACATTATCTCTACCTAATTAATCAATTCTCTGTTTTCATCAACAATCAACACCTTCTCCAGACTCTCAGTTTAATCCCTGTCTACTCTTTATTTTCCTTTAGAGCTTCTGCTCTACTCCTCTATTTCATGGAAGCTAGGAGGAGCAATCAGCAGCCAAAAATTCTACAAAGAGACACCTGAGACATTGCAGACAGATTCAGCAAAGGTAATATTTTTTCTAAAGATCCTTCCCTTATTTTCAAAGATGTCCTGTGCTTTGTAAAAAAACCTAGCAAACACACAAAACCAACCAAACAAAAAATAACCAAACCTCTTCTACATGTTAGAAAGTTCAATTAGGATTTGTCCAAGTATCAAATAATTAGGCAATTTTATGAAGACAGATGAGTCTAGCTTTCAATTGAAGACTGCATCATACAATATGAGCATAATCATTTCCTCCCATAAATGTTTGACTTCTGCTTTTCCTTCTTGAAAATTACTATTTCACAGTTCTCAAATACCTCACCTATTTTTACAATATTTTTTGTCAAAACCCCTGCATTTATGTCCTTCTTTAGCTTCTAAATTCACATCTATTTCATAGCCCCTCCTGTTGCTTCTTGCAAATCACTACAGCAAATTAAGTCATATTTATCATTCCAAGGACGTGCTCCTTCCCCAAACATCTCCTCCTATTTGCTCCTGTAAGGATCTGATCACTTTCTATTCAGACCAACTCTCCAACAAGGACGAGGTCCCTCAAACCTTTATCATCCTCTGCCCTCAGAATACTTATTTCCCACTCGTTTCTTCTGCTTTTCAATGTATCCCTCTCCTTCACAGCACAGACATCTCATAAATACTCTTTTAGTTTTCCCTCTCTCTTCCTGCTCACTTTCCCTTTCCTCTGAAAGCTTCCACCTGAATTTACCTCAGTCCAAAGTTCTCCAAAGTCTGTCATAAATCTTTTTCTTCTCATGGGCTCTCTGCCTTCTTTATGTCAACAGGGAGAGACCTGAAGGAACCACTCCAGAGCCATAAACTGGTTATTACTGTGCTTTGCTCAGCTGCTGGATAAGCAGACCCAGGAATGATGAACCAAGAGCTTCATCATCTCAGGAGCTACATCATCTCCAGAGCAGAATCACAGTGCCCTCCTTTCCTCTACGGGAAAGATGTATTGAAGATCTCCCCATGCCAGGAGGAGCAATTAAACCCTTCCTGCTGCACCAATGAGATCCCTGATGAGCAGCAACACAGGGGAGGAGCTGCCGCTGTCCCCTTGTCTGCTCCCCCCAACAAGGAGCTAAGAAGAAAGCAAGCTGGGTGTAAGGCCTGTTTTCTTCCCTTCCTCCCACCCCTTTACAGCTCCCCTGTGCCATCACAATGCAGACTGTCTTCTCAAGGAACAGCTCTTCAAATCATTCCCAGCCACCAGGACCCATTTACTCCCTCAGCCCTGGAAGGACATAGCTCCCTAAGGAACATCATGCAGCTAAATTTAGGTCCTTTCTCCACTGTGGACTGATACAGAACAAGAATGGCATCATCCCTGCTGCTTCCCTCCAAAGTTTCCCCTGCTCTATTATATGCCATCTTTCAAAGGCATGCAGTGCCTGTAGAAGCCTCATTCTTTTCTTGAAAGTAGTGGTTCCTCTGCTCCTGGCACCTTCTTATTTCAAGAATAATTGTAACACTATGTTTCATTCAGAGAGAAAGAGGTCTCCCAAAAACCACTGAGTTGAGCTTGTTCAGCTTCTGCCTGGGAAACATTAATATTATTCACCACCCCAACTTTGAGGTGTTCATTATTCCCAGTTATCTTTAATAAGTCCATCTCCTGTAACTGCATGCACATTTTTATATTAATGTATTTTGTGCACCTTAATCTATACCATAAATTCTGAGAAGCATTGGCATGCACTGTGGGATTTCATACTTTTCTAGAATTTTAGGATAAGTATAGACTAGTTTAAAAAAAAAAAAATCAAGATGATGGATTAAGGGAAGCTATTCAAAGAAGAAACAAAGCAGTCAGAAAATCCAAGTTCTAATCAGGGCTAAGAAATTAGTAACTGCGGGTCTGTATCTTAGTTTCTTTATCTACAGATCAAGAAGGCTGATGCTGAATTTAGCGAAGCACCACAACATGTGCAGATAGGAACAAATTGCCAAAGAATTATCAAGTGCAGTAAAACTTCTGAGTTTAACTGTCAGATGTCAAAACCAACCCTTTTTACTAAAGTTCAAGAAACTGCTTAACTTAGCAGTAAATCTAGTTTCAGCTATGAACAAAAGGTCTACTATTAAAAGCCAAAAATGAGAACTATTATATGGCCAAATGCTCCAACGGACCAGTCCTGTGACGTTAGAGGGCAGTCAGTAATTAATATCCCATGGCAAAAGAAAATTGATAGTAGGACCTTGCACTTTAAGTCTTTTCTATATGATCAACTAAAATAGAAATAGGATTAACAACATGAAAATACATTAATAGTCACAGCAAGGAATTATGGATTTACATCTTTGCTAGTGAAGATGCTCTAAAGAGAAAGACTAGAAATTCCTCCCAATTGCACAGGGAAGCAGGGAAGCCTCGCACAGGAAGAAAAGTGACTGCAGATGAAACAGACCTTTTATTTGTGTCCACAAAACTCCCCATGGAGCAGCTCTGTGAGGAAAGGTTGATTTAACTGCATTCTAGTTGAATAAATGCAGATCTAGAAAGTCTGATAAGCAATGCCAGTGGGAGGCAAAGACACAGCGTAGGAAGCATGTCATGATAATCAGAGGGAAAAGGTGCTGGTAGAGGATGCAGCAGAGCTAATCTAAGAGCTGTCTGCTGCCCAAATGGGCAGTCCCACTCCGCCCAGAGAATTTAGCTGATTGAATCCACTCACCAAGGAGTCAAGTGAGTGCCAAAATTGAGTACAAGGATATTGGCAACAACAGGATCATCCATTCTAAATGCAGCAAGCTTTTAGGTGGTCTCAGTCTACTTTGAGGAGACATATCCCAAGTTGTATATTTATTTGATCTTGGCCTCCTTCTGAGGTCAGGGTGTACGGCAGTTTTGAACCAGTTATGTAGAGTGAGACATGAATTTCCAGGAGATCATGCTTCCTTGGTGTCCTTCTCCTTCCTGACACTTTAGAGGGGAAGATGCTCAGAGAATTCAAAAACTACTAGCAAAGGCAAAGGAAGATACCTAAATTGGTTATGCCATTGATGGAAATGGAGGCAGAACTCAGCCATGTTACATTCTTCTTGGCTGTTCTCAGTCCACCTGTAATTACATATATTTCCTTGACAAGGCACAGCACCTGATGACCAGGATTTTAACAGCTACATCAGAAAACAGAGAAAAGGGGACAGAATGTGTGTGTAAGATAAATAGGACATCATTAAATAGACAAAACCATAGGAAAATGTGTTCCATTTGTTTTGTGAGATGCAGCACTACTTTGCACCATTACCATTGCATTTTTATGGCCATCCTAATGAATATACTCAATTGTCAGTGCAATTTTCATCAGGAATATGCAAAAAATGCAAACAATTTGGTATAGCCATGGTCCAATGGTAAAATCTCAAAGGAAACGTAAATCCTAACATCCCAGTTCTCCTAAGGGAAGGGAAACAAACTGTGTGTGCACCAATATGCTTCTACTGATACAGTTGAAGACAGGATAATGTAGCTTTATCAATATTGCCACAACAATGAAGCCTGTGCATATAGAGAAGGTTCAAATATAGCAGGCAATGATCCCCTTGCACTTTGCACATCGTTTAAGTATGATATATTTATATATTTTTAATCAAGCTAATCTGCTTAATATATAAGTTTATAAAGCTTGTAATTAGGAGATTGTTTTTTTTTTTCCCAGAGTTGGTCTCAGAGCAGTGAAAAGCTATCAAGCTCAAGTGAGGGGTGCCAAATAGCTGGGGGTTCCTATAGCCTCAGCCACACATCCATAGGCTTGGACAGGGACTGGCCAGAGAAGTCTCATTCCATTAGGGCGCTCTGCAAAGGAGAGTGACAGCTGCATTCACAGGAAAAGCCTCAAGACCAGTGAGGACACATGACTTGGCTTGGGCCCAAGCAACACTGTTGAGGTTTAAATCCTCTCATTCAAGGACACCTTGACAAAAATCACGCAAACATCTGTATTTATGCCTTCCAAGCGTTTGGATGTTTGGGATAGAGAAAATTAATTACTGTCATCATCTACACACTTGATGTTAATTTTTAATACAAATTTTACCAGATAACACCAAAGATATCAGCATAACATGAGGACAACAGTGTAAGTGAGAAAGTGGGCTCATATTACAGTCCAGTCTTCAGGGCCAAGATGACTATTAATGAAAGACCTTACTTGCATATTTTAAGGGTGCAATTTACTTCCCAGTCATTAAAATGGATTCTAGGAGTCCTCTGAATACACACTGTTTTTTTTAAATTAATTTCCAAAAGAATGCAAATTTTTCTCCATTAATCTCTACTAATTATTCAAGAAGTAATTGTTTACCAGAAAAACCCAAACCCTGAAACTTTTCCATTAAGCTTTTTTAAAACTTACTCAAAATTAACTCAAGTTATATAAATCACTGATGTGTACTTCATAGTTTGTTTTCTAAGCATTCCACTGCACATCCAGCCTTTTGACACTTGTTATCTACTTTAAAGTTTTTCAACAGTTGAAATTACTTTAAATTTTAGAATTATTTAATTTTAAACTTACTTACCCAATTATCTCCATAGTAATCTAGGGCTCGCCATCAAAACTCGTTGCCAGCTTTTAATTCTGTTGTAGCACTTGGCATCTGTGCACAATTTCCCAATTTGATTTTACCTAAAATCAGGGTGTAAAGTAAATGGAAGTTATTTAGTTATTTTTGTCTCACTTTTTTTTTTAAAGGACAGACATATTTTGGAACTACAAAAATATTGATATTTAGTCACATTGGTAAAAGTAGTGGAAACTGCTGTAGTATTTCTGAGGCCCAGCAAACCTGGGACCTCACTGTCATCATGAGCAGAATGTTAGATTGCGCTTCTAATGATATTTGGTCTCCATGGGACAGACTAAGGCCACCCTGCTTGTAGTTATGGCAAGTGCCGTTTGAAATCACATTTCTCCATCATTAAATGTGCCCTTAACCTGCTGCAGAGGTTGGAGGAGATATCCCATCAATATGTGATAGTTTCAAATATCAAAAGGAAGTTCATTGTTCAGATCCATCCTTCTCAACTTATATACAGTATAAGGCATTCTTTGCCTAGGTATTAAGAAAAACAAAATTTGAGATTAACAGTTCTGACACTTTTTTTTTTCCCCCTATCCACAATTCAATATTACAGAACTATCTCCCATCTTCCAGCCTCCGCAAGAAATTCTACTCGGAAGGGCTAGGGAGCATAAATTTGGAATGAGTATCTGTAGGGGAACAAATTTTCATTTGGAATTCATGATCCAGGAAGACACGGTTAAACTCAGAACAGTCTTACAATAGAAGTGGAGTCTGGAAAACCCTGAAGCCAACTCAGGCCTTCGAGGTGATTGGACATAGCCCAAGGTGTTGACTCAGGACCTCCAGCTTGACTCAAAACAAGATAGCTCAGGTTACCCAGCTTAAGATTTGTTTCTCTGTATTATCATTTCAACTGCTGAACTGAAATGTTCAGTGTCAAAGTAAAATCATGTGTCTAACTGGGAGATTAATTCTTTCTCTTTTGACAGATTCTCAAATTAGTATGACTCAGCTCCTGGTCAAATGACAGTGTCAAAAACCAGAGTCAAAATGTAGAATTCTTTCCACCTACAGTGTGCTGACTTATCCTAAGAGAGATACTGTCTCCTATATTTTAAATGGTTCTTCTCTTCCTTGCTTCTAAGTTATTTTTGTGATCATACTCAATTTGTGGAACAATTAAAGCCTTCCAAGGCTTTACATCCAGGAAAATATTAACCACAAATAAGCCTAGAAATTAACAAAAAGAGGAAGTAAACAGATATCTGCAATTTGAAACTTATTCCTGTTCTGTAATGTGAAAGTGGAGCTTACTTCCATAAAGCTGATTCATAATCTTTCCTGAGCATCTGTTTAAAGACAGGATAACTACGACTGAACTGGGATGAAATGTTTGCTCCCCATAACCCATGCACTGTCACACACATCTTCCAGTAGCAGCCTCGGTCTCCTCCACTTGCCAGTGCTCTTTCCTATTCAAATGAAATGAAAAACTGCTTGTAGGCAAATAGAATAAAAAAGGAGCTGACAAGATACAGTGTCGTGCCTTCCCCCTTCTCCATACCCCAACTCCAAGGCTCTTTATTTTGAGCATTTTCTATAAAGGCTGAGTGTAGCAAGTGCCTGCTAGTCTTCAGCATTCGTGACCAATCTGTCAGTCTCTTAGAATCAAGAGCTGGGATACTTCTCCCTGCCACGTAAACCTCCTGGGGATGCATCCACTGATACATCAAGGAAGCCTGAACTAAAGCACCAACAGCAATACATCAGAAGAGAGCTGAAATAGCACGAGGAGCAGGGACTCGAGGGTGTTTGTTTCACATGGTGCCATGAAGCCAAATACTCCTGGCTATAAAAAGCATATGCAAAGCACTACTGGTCTGATAAATAGGACACATTTTAACAAATTTAAATGAAATGCTGAGCATCACTGAAACCATCTGAAACCTGTTTGATATGTTAGTCCACAATAACAGCTGGATAGCAAGTGACAGGAGACTTGAAAGTTGCTGAAAGCCTTCTTTTTGAAGCTGTCAGACTTAACACCAGCTTTTTGTTATAGAAAATCCCTTCCACCCCACCCTGTGGAAATACTGCATGCTTATTTGACTGTATTTCAGATGAAAATAGGAATAAAATATCTACGGACAGGTTGCCAACATACTTTAGCCTGGATGTGGAGGACTGATCTCTACAGAAGTAACACTGTCCGTGTTTTCTCAGAATTTTACTTCTCTCTAAAACAAGGGGATCAAGTTCTGTCATGACAACATCTGTTCAGTGGAACTGTTTTATTTGGACACTTACACTGTCTCCTGACACCCTGAGTCAAATTTACCTTCATAGAAGCACCACACAGTGATAGCTTCCTCATCACCAAATCAAAGTTGACAAATAATTAAATATTTCCATCATCTAACAGTACATTCCCAAAATATACACGTAAGACTGAAGTAATACTACATATATTCCTTTTCCATTTTGCTTTAAACATTAAGCAAAAGATTGGCAGTATTTACCAGTACCCTAATTGTTCAGGGGAGAATATTAAGAACTGTGAAATAAGCTTCAGCTAAGTGATTGCAGGTAGAATAAGGTTATAAGAATTTTAAATACATGATGAATAGGTTTATGTGCCTTTTGTACTGAGTGCAGATAGTGAGGCTTTTCTCAGGCATAATTTGGTCTGCCTAAATTAGGTTCCTTTGGAGAATAGTTCAGAGAAGGAGCCAAGACACCACTTCAGGTCGTGACTGACTCCCTAAGATTCATATCTTGACTTCCTCAGATTAAGAGTCTGTCTCAGAAGTGTTCTCAAGCCTTCTGGATGCATGAGTTTCCCAGGTTCCCCAAATTAACTACAAAATTCTTCAGTGCATCTCACATTTAGATGTTTACTTCTGCAATGAATATGAAATGATTTTCAAACAACTATCTCAGAAGAAAATAGCAAACAGCTCATTTATACTAACCTCAAACTATACTGAAGTGATACTTAGTTACATTTAATATTTTTGGTTCCATAGATGAGTAATTTAAGTAATTTTTTTTAAAACAAGTTGTTCACATAATTAATTTGAAGCAACTTACTTTGTTTAGTTAGGCCAGCTCTTCAACTGGCACGAAGAGGGCACAATGCTACTCTTGTCACCACATCATATAAACCCCAGCACTTGCCTTTGAAGACTCCTACTGACTCAGATCACAGCTGAAGATGCAGCCCACAATTTAAAATTCACAGAAAAACATTTAAGCCTTCAAACTTAATATTTGCTTGTGTTCATGCCATAAAGCTCAATGACTATAATAGTCATGGAAAATTAACACTGAAGGGGCACAGACTAATTTAGAATGAATTTATTTTAAACATGGATGAAGACAGTTCATTTGCCCGATTGCCTAGAGAAATGAAGTTTTGGATGATGAAACTGAGACCAGCTGTTGAGAGAACAGGAAACTCAAATACCTGGAGAATGAAGGAAAAGGCAGAAGTCAGCAAGGAGGAGAAAACCGTCCAATTTCCGTAGGAAGAGAGTCAAGACAGCAGACAATCTGGAGGTGAATTAAGACAGTAATTCTTACAAAGAATTGGAAATCTAGTTTTAAGAAAATTTCAGGATATAAAGGGTGAGTAAATTATTTTTTTGAAATCTAGGTTATGCTTCTGCCTTGTAGCTGCTTGGGAACCTTTCAAATAGACTACCACAAAATATTTTCTGGCTAAAATTTATCTTTTTCTGCCATATTTTTAAGTTTTCTACTGCCATGTAGTCACTAGTGTATCATGATGAGACTCTGCCTCAGCATCCACACTAGGAGGATGTCATTTGCATTAGACTGGTCACATCATCAGTTCTTTTCTGGGCCTCTACCACACATGGATGGGTTCAGATCTCTGCCAGGCACCTTAGAAACTGGAGTTAACTGGTCAGCTACCTGTGAAAACAGAGACTGGCTGAGGAACTCAGCTTTCCTTTTGCAGTCTGCATTTGCACAAACCCCATCAAATTAGCTGTGGCCCTTACGATCTTCTAATTAGGCCTCTCTCAAGACAAGGTCATAGACAATTAAAAGGAGAAAAAAGGTTGGCAAAAAAAGTATCAGCCCGAAGTACATGAGCTTTGCTCTCGAAAACAATCAAATACCACAGAGCTCTTACAAGGGAAGGAGATGCAAGGTGCACTCCACCTTATGGTGGCCTTCAGGTCTGTTTTTCCCACACCAGAAAGCCTGCAAGGATCCATAGTTTTGAGATGGGTGTTGCAGACAATTACATTTTAGTGAACATGGTTTTGAAAGAATACTCTTCCCTTAATGTATTCCAGAATCATGGAGCAATTGGTTGACGCTGTGACAGTCTCATATCACAAAAAATTTGGCTGCAATTAAAAGAGAAAATACTCGATACTTTGTTTTGCAAGTAAACATGAAAAAGCCTGACAAACAGTCCCTTAAATCCTTAACAATGACTTAAGGAATAAAATAACAGAATGAAACTATGTGGAGGTAAATGCAGATACCAGATGGGAGACTTAGAGGAATGTGTGCAGTTAGCAGCACGAGGAAATCTGAAGGCCAATATGTGCAGACATTACGGCAGATAAGGTAGTGGAAAGTAATCCTCACAATGAGATAATATAGCTTTTTCAGATAATTATGATATTTGAAAAATGCAGTAACTTCATTTGAAATATCGACATCTAGTCAGCATAAGCTATAACATTAATAGGCTGAGTAAAGAGAATAAATAGTTTTATCCTATTTAATCATAAATTTGGCTTAATGACCTTTATCTGATTATATGAGCAGCCCAAGCAACAATATTAAATAAATAAATAGAATATTAAAAGATGGTTAGCAGATAAGCTGCTTGGAAATTTCCAGATTAAATGTATTTGGGGGAGGGAGCTCTGTCATTTACCAGTATATACATTTTCAAAATTAAGATGACTGCACAGGTGCTCCAGCTGAGCCTCAAGTCTGTTACTGTCCCTGCCCATTGCTGTGAAAAACCTCTCCTTGGCACCCTAGTGGGAACCTAACGATTTTTCAGGAGTGATGCTGGTTTGGCCAAAAA
>WEKY01011778.1:23317-62090 GCA_013390045.1 Picathartes gymnocephalus
AAAATAGAAAGAAAAGACAGCCTCACATCTAAAAAGTGTTCTCTCTCCACTGTTACACACAAATAATAATTACTATAGTTTTCTAATATGATTGACATAAAGAATTAATAACCATGTAAAATCTAAGCTTGTACTTTTAAGTTTGTTATAAGCACAGAAAATAAACTTCTGTTCCCGGGTGGGCACTACACAGCTTCACACAATTTGTTCCACCTTGCCTGAACAGACTCATATACATTTTCTCAGCACCAGTAGCATCATGAAATAATAATAAAAAACTAATAATAAAATCACAGTTCCTCCCTTCCACCACAGTTTTCTCCTCTCTAATTTTCTTACTAACTCTTGTTTTCTTATCTTCTTGTGCTGCCAAACCTTCAATTTAGTTGGAGAACTGATTCACTTAAAGCAAAATTCTTTTGGAAACTTTGGTGTTTATTTGTTTGGGGTTCTTTTTTTGTTGTGTGTGTTTCACTTGTTTTGTTGTTTAGGTTTGGGGGTTTTTTTTGGTTTTTTTTATAAACAAGGTCTGATTTTCAACATCATCACAGAAAGCCCTGCTGATATGCTGGAGCAGGCAAAAAAATTTAAGTCAGTACTTCTGCCAAAGACAGACCTTCACCATAAGTCAAGGTGCCTGATAACTTTCTAAACAGGCTTGATTAGTAAAGCAAAAATAATATATTATAAAGAAATTCTCAAATGCAGGTGTTATCACAGAATGACACTGGCTGTGTGATCAGGACAGATAATGTTTTATCCTGGCTTATAGATATATTTTCATCTAGAGATCAAAATGAGAATTTTATCCCATTGGTAAGTATAGAATTCATTTTTTAATGGGAAAAGAAAGTTACAACATGGGGTCTATCTTTGTAAAGGACTTATATACATATATTTCTCAGATACAGCAGAAAAATAAAATATTGCAGGCAAATAAATGAGCCTTAATATGGACTAAAACAATACTTCTGTGACTGACATTTTATCCTTGCAAGTTTCTGAAGTCTGAAATATTCTACAGGTGAGTTCTCTACCCTGAGATATCCTCCAGTCCCATGAACTTAACTTTCCACTCTTGCAAAGTGGCCCGTTCAGGTCAAACAGGGAAAGCAACTGCTTTCCTCACTGCCTGAAAATTCTCTAGAAGAGCCCCACAAAGCACTGTTCAGAGGTACCTGAAGCAGGGATGGGTGTGCTCAACTATTCTGTTATGAATGACCACACCTCTACCCCCTCAGCCCCAGGGCAATGCTCATCCTACCCTGCACCCTAAAAGGAGCTCAGTTGAGGGGTCCTAGTTTTCTAGATACATTTGCTTTTGGTCCTTAGTTACATCCTTAAATTTGTAGGAGAGAGGAAATGACAGATGTATTATGTTTTGCTAAAGAATGTTTGCTTTAATTGTAGCAAGAGGTTTCTGGTAGTGAAGCAAGATCCATATTGGAGGTTCAGTCCATATATGTCTCTCAAAACAAATTACATATGCATTAAGAATCAGAAAACATTATCTATTTCCTTATATATTTAATCTGGAAATAAATATTCATTCCATATACATATATATATATATATAAAAACTTTTAAGTATTTATGTTTGCATACAGTAATGAAAAAATTAATTTTGATAGTCACAGAGCAATGAAATTCAGGTTTCTATAGCACTGCATTCCCTTACCTTCCCTTCTCATCATCAGTGTCTCTGATTCTCCTTCCTTATCGTTTAACTCACCCTGACTGATCCCTCAGCCTCCTTCCTTGACTTCCATAGGATCATAGAATGTCCTGAATTGGAAGGGTCACACAAGGATCATCATGTCCCACTCCTGGCCCTGCACAGGACATCCCTAGGAGTCACACCATGAGCCTGAGATCAATGTCCAAACACTTCTTGACCTCTGTCAGGCTTGGTGCTGTGACCACTTCCTCAGGGAGCCTGTTCCAGTGCCCAGCCACTCTCACGGTGAAAAACTTTTTCCTGATATGGAACCTAAACCTCCTAACACAGTTTCATGCCATTCCCTCGGGTCCTGTCTCTGGTTAACACAGAGAAGGGATCAGTGCCTGCCCCTACTTTTATGAGAAGCTTCTCCTGTGCCAGTTACCAGTCAAAAAGACAAAGAGCTTCAGGGTTTCTGTCAGAGAAGACTGAGCTTTTCCGTCTTGCTTACCTTTGGTCAAACTCGCCAGAACTGAATATTCCCAAGACTTTTAGCATCTCCTCCCCCTGACAATTCAGGGTGCAACAAGACAGTGAGATATAGAGAAGATTAGGTGGAAATTGCTGCAGCCTAAGCCTTAGAGTTTAAGAAAGCAGTGTTTTTTCCTTACACAAACTGCAATAACAGGTGCTGAACACTTTCTAGCCTCCTTCAAAACCTGCTGAATGTATTTGTTTGTGAAAATATAAATGACAAATTGACTTTTAGATTAATGGCTACCACATTGGTAATGTACAAATCACTTTTAACAGCCACTATTAACTTGGTAAAGAGAAGCTTGCTAACTGCTCTTTAATTAAGTACACTTAATGACTTTAAGGGGATTAGTAGTCTTGTCTGATAATCAATAAGCGTAGCAAGATTGCCAACCCAGAGACATGGGCTGAAGAACAAAATTATTCTGTGCAGATTAGTTGTACCTGGTTTGGTTTGTTTCCCAACACTGTTGCAAAATTACTTCAGTTTAAAATACTTATAAAAACATATTAAATGTGCACTAAGTAGAACATGTTTTACACAAGATTTTTTCCTTATTTAACCAGTGTAAAAATGGCATGTGTGCTTTTTAAGAAAATTCTGTTTTCTATCCAGGAGGTAGTGCAAATCAGTTTGGAAGAAATGTAAAAAAATAAAAAAATAAAAAAATAAAGGAGTGAATACACATGCTACAATCTCCAGAAAAAGCTGGAAGCTGAAAGAAAGGAGAGTGAACACGGTTCTTAGAAGATCTAGAGTGAAACATTGTCCCCACAAATCAATCCCTAACGGTGGCAGAATTCCTGCCGGCTGCTGGCAAAGCCACCCTGCCCGCACACGGCTTTCTCTTCCTCCTCTCTCTTGGGCTGCAGCCATAATTCAATCCAAGACAAATTGTGGGCCACTCGATAAAGCGTGGCAATTTTATTCTTTCCATATGTTTGGCAAACAGGAGGAACCTTTATGCAAAAGGCAGATATAGAAATAATTTTTTTATTCTTGCTTTAAAGGTTTCAGTGTCCACCTCAATATCCATGACTCATCCCAGCACACAGATTCATCCCTTCAGTTTGAGGGCTGGGGTTCAGAAGAGAAGCCAAGAAGCTGCAGTAACACTGCACATGTGAAATGCAGAGAAAAGTCCAAACCAGCATAAAATACTCTCCCTGCCAAGTGACAACCTCTCAGCAACAAATATGTACTTACAATCTGATAAAAAATAATAAAATAAGATAAATAAGCAGTTATGATTAGGAGTTTATGAACACAATTGTTGGTTTCCCCCTTTTCCTTGAGAATAAAACACCTCCCCAGCTCTCTCAGTCTGAGTGTCATGTCTGCAATAAATCAGAGGGACTTAATTGCAAAAGAGAAGCCTCTGTAAGACATGTATATGGTATATTGACACACTACCAGAGCCATAGGGATATTAAAATTGATTTCTAACAAGATGAGGCCTTCTGCTTTCTAATCCTGTGTCCCACAAATATACATTAACACCACTCCTAAACAGGGCTAATTAGCTTCCAAAAATAGCTGCCCATATAGAAGATGGAACACGGACAAACACATCTTGCCTTCACACAGTTCGCCACCAGCTGCCAAAGTACACAGAACACTTTGCACACTAACCAGGATGGGGCTTTAATCTCTTGGCTTTTTGGGACCGCCCATGCATTTAACTAAGCACTTAGCACCTTGTAACCTGGTCTCTGTTGTTTGTGCCCACCCACCATTTTTTTTCATGGATTTTCAATCCTTCTTCCAAGCCCTTCAGATCAGAAGTATTTCCACTGAACATGCTGATGAAGTGCTCCATCACCCACTCAGTCCAAACAGTGGTAACCTGCCCAGGCTTTTCATTGTAGTTAAAATAAACCACCAACCTGCTGGATAACGTCAGCATTCATCTCTGAGAGTGCCTGGCAGGTTAGAGAAAACGTTGTTTCACCCCACATCCTCTATCCAGGGGCTTAATTACATCGGACTCAACCTAGCAGGATAACCAATTTCTCTCTTTCTGCCTTAAATGCAGAGGGATTGGGACCTCCTGTTCCTCAGACTTCATTGCCCCAGGGCATCACTGAAATTGATGCCAGATGAGGCAAATTAGGCTAAAGTACCTGAAAGCCTCCTGCTGTGACAGATGTAACAAAGACCCCAACAGCCCCATCAACTTCAGAGGCGAGTCCAGTTCAGGCCCCACTTTGCTCTGTTTCACAAAGTCAAAGAGCAGTGTTCTAATTTTTCGTTAAGATGCCTCTTTATCCCAGTATCTGCCTGCTACCTTCTTAGCCTTGTCGGTCCAATTAATATTCTGACTGACTTAATACTACTACTAATGATAATAACACTAGAACATAACCCTATTGACTCCAAGAGTTGTAGGCTGTTATGAAAGTAACAAAAAAGCACGCTGGACCATTTATTCCCTGATACTCCATTCCTACGTATATTCTTTCTCTCTTCTGTGCATATTTCTCTCTCTCCCCTACCATAGCTGCATTTTCTTTTGTATATAGGTCTCTTTTCCTTTCTGCAGATTTTGCCTCCCTCTGCTAATATGGACATGACCTTCTCATCTTCAGATTCTTCCAAATACATGGGCATGCTTGATGACTGCTGTATGCTACCCCTTCTGGCCACCATTAGTTTATCTATATTAACCAAACTCTGCTCCAGATCCCCATTGCTGTTGGCATGGCCTATAAATTTAAATAGATTTTTTTATGCATTAGGTAAGTCCTTTCTGATACTCATTGCTTTGCCAAAATGAAGTCTACTGAAAGAAGTGCAATTTGGCTGGGCCACGGTGCCAAATAAAATTAATTTATCTTTAAGCTGAAACATCTGTTAAGAGCATTTGACTTCATGAATGGCATTTCCAAACTGCAGCAGTCCAAGAAGCGTGTTGTGCTGCACAGGTATTAAGCCACATAGCTTCTGTTGCCTGCTTTTAGACACTGATGCAGCAAACAAAGAGGCATAAAGGCTCAGAGCCACCCATTGTGGGGAGCTGGATCCCAGGTAGCACTGCATTTGCTACAGGGTGACCCAATGGGATCCAAAAGGTGCTACATTTTCTGTGAATCTCTCATGCTGAACAAGGTTGCATGTGTACTCTCCATTAAAAAAAATACCAGTAAGTGCATGGCAGTAGGGAGACAAGTCAGGTTTTCTTCCTATTTAGTATCACCTTCCTCTGCCCAGCTGTTTCTGCCGTGAGTCTATAAAGAAGTGGTACAGCCCTAAAAGGATGTCATAGACTCTTTTTTTTCTTGGAGCTATAAACCTTGTTGTGGATAGGCTCGTGGATCCTTTTGTTATGCTGCTCTGGTGAAAGGGTTTTGTAGTATACAGTGACTGACCTTAATCTTTTCACATTGGGAGCTGAAATTTTTTCCCCTGAATCTTCTGGTTGTAAGACAGAGTCCATTTATATGTAAGATATAAGAATAGCCTGGCTCAGCAAGTCATTTAGAAAGACATTTGGTCAATGTAAAGGAGTACGGGAAGGAGGGGGAAGGGATCCCCCTCTCCATTGTACACTTTTGTCATGGTCACCTTGTGAGTGGGTCTCTGTCGAGGTGACAAAGGAGCAAGGGAATCAATGTAGGAACTACGTAAAACCTCATATATTGCAAGTATAGGCACGTTTACATCTTACAGCATTATCAAGGCCCATCTTCACAATTTGCCCGAAATCCATCAACATACCACAATCTCAAATACATCAAAGACAATTTTTTTGTTGTTGCTCTAGTCAGAGGATAAGATATAATAATGGGAGAGGACGAAGAGTCATGGATACAAATTGAAGAACTTGTTCATTTCACTCCAATCTGAGATGGAAAGCCAAACCATAAGTTGTCTGCATCACTCGTTGTTGCCTTACAACATCTGGAATTGGGCTCAAGGAATGACCTATTCCCTCCCACAGTTTGCTTTAATCCATCTATAAGGAGTGGAATACACGGACGATATCAGTCCTTGCTTATATACATGGACTGATTCATTATTTCCCACAGTCGTAGTGGGACATGGGAGCGTATCACCACCCTAGAGATGGAAGAGAGCCAGTAAATGGATGTACAAGTTCACACAAACCAGAGCAGGGGAGAAACTAATATGGATTTGTATTCCTTCTTCCCCTTGCAGCACCTTGGAAAACACAGGTGACCAGGTCGCTGGCACTGCTGCAAGCTCTGTGAGTTGCAGTCTGCACATTTAAACTCAGCAGAAGCAGCCTCAGTTGTACAAGGATTGTGCTGTGACTTTTAGGGTACCTTGAGCAGAGCAAAATCATGAACCCTGGATGCTCCAGAATATGGCTGATCTCGGCCTCACCTGGAGCAATATATGACTGCTGGGGTAGGCTAACCCTGGGCCAGTCATCTGGGAACAGGGGAGAACCAAAAGTGTCTTCAAACCACAACAGCACAATGTGGGGAGATGGGAGAGTGTCACTCGTTTTGGGAAAGAGCCCTTTCAGAGAAAGCTGATTGCAAGGAAGCTGCAGGGAGGCTGAATGGACAACCAGACAGAAAGGATAAAAACTAAAAACGTGTCTACTGAGACTATGTTACAATATTCTTCCTAAGGCCTGGGCTCAAGCCTGAACTTGAGCAGCTGCATCATCTCACATGAATCTTAGGGACATGAGTAACTTTTACTCTATGGCATCCCCAGGGCCAGCCCAAATAAACTTTATGCTGCTACTTCTTTCTGACAGAAAGAGGAGTGTGGGCTGGAGCCCTGAGCCCAGAGCTGGGAGCCACAGGATGGGGGAAACACCCTTTCTGGAAGGAAGATATCATTCCCTGCCTCCATCCCACATTAAATCTTTTGGGTTAGCATTGGTAACACAGAGCTAGTCCTGCAGAGAGGAGGAGAATGAGGAGTCTGGAGGGGAAGAAGGAGTGAAAAGGCTGGGCTGGGGGTGGGTGTTCTTACTTACCTTTTCTTTTGTGCTCACAGAAAGTGACTGTGTGATTATGCTGAGGTTTCATCACAGCAGAGTGGGAACAACCTGCCGGGAGTTAACTGAGGTGGAAACCACGGGCATGACCTGGGATTTGGCCCCTGCTAGAGGAGGTTATTCCGTGTCTGTGACTAATCTGTACAGCTCAGCCTCGATGGGCTATAGACACCTCATTCATTAAGGTGTTTTTGTTACATAGGAAAGGACAGAATATTCAGTGAAGGGTCAGCTGTGGTTAAGAAGAGAGACCTGTGCATTTGGCAAGTGTGAGGGGTGGGAGGTTTGCAGACCCCTAGGGAAAACTGAAACACTTCTGTGTCAGAATATAGAGATGCTCCCTGGGATTCAGACCCAGGTATTTATTTTTTCATTTAAATTAGGGTAGCAGTGAAGAAGGAAACTACTGGGGATTATATGGAGTTTTTGCATTCAGTACTACCCAGGAGCCCTGTAGACCCCAAGTTAACCTCTGGCAAGTAACACTGGCACTTCTGTGACTCCTTCACAGCCTGGTATGAGAATTCTGCCCTTATTGACTTCCTCTTACTGCCAGTCCCTCACCTTGTGGCCATTCCCAATGAAGCTGTGAAATTAGATAGAGCATGGTAGACTGAACTGGAGAGTGTTAGGAGTGCGATTCATACAGCACTTGCGATTTAAAAATATTTTTTTCTTTTAACCCCTTTGGCTTGCCGTTTACCCTCTAACTCTCTCTCTGAAAAGCCTTTTGATGGGCTTCTGCAGCAGGTTCCCCACACTCCCAGCTGGGCAAACGTCTCTGCTTTGCAAAACACTTCCATCCTCAGCCACACCAGCTCGTGGGTCTGGCTCCAACAGCCCCTGCTCTGTGCAAGTCAGCCTACGGCTGGTGTGGGTGGCTGGCAGCTTGTCAAGAAGCTGGGAAGGGCAGGTGATGGAGGATTGCTGCAGGGGAAGTGTACCCAGCAGCCCTCCTCTTCCCTGTAAGTCTTCCTCCCTCTGGAGGTGTGTGGCAGCCTCTCTAATTGATGTCCTGACATGGGGCAGATAACCTGCCCTCCCACCTTTCCCTGTCTCACAGCTGTCACCCTGCCCTTGCTCGGATGCCTGCGCTGCACTGCTCAAGTGCCTCTCTGGGAAATGCTTCTGTCAGCAAAGCAGGACACAAAAATCACCCAGCCTTTAGATGGAGCAGCTTTTCACCAGCATGAGTGCTCGGAAGACAGGGAAAAGGCAAACAACAAGCACAGAACCGGGCCCCAGGAATGGCAAACACAGGGTTAGAGCCTGTTTGTAAGCAGGCAGAGACGCAAACCCACAGCACATCTCCTGCCACCCTCCCTGCTCTGGGTGCTGGAGTGGAGGCGGCAGGGATGGCGCAGCCTGGCAGCTGGGCAGCCCGTGGGATCAGCTGCTGGCAGCGGGCAGCCACTGTGGCATCGGCTGGAGAGGGAGGAGAGGCCACGAGGCAGCACAGAAGTGGAGGATTTGTGCTAAGGCTCCAGGACTGTCTTAAATCTCCAACATCTGCCAATTTAAGTACAGCTGAATTGCCGGATAATTCTGCTGGTGGCGCTCCTGGGAACACCCAGCCCGAGCAGAACAATTTTGAAGGAAATTACATGAGCTGGGATTTAGTGTTGTCTCTTTAGCTTGTGGAAGAGATAATCTGGCCCATTTAATGTGGAACAAAATTTGCTCTGTTTCAGAGGCGTAAGGAGATAGTTTTGCCTTGAGAAAGCAGCAGTAAATGACTCTGAAGTCCTGCTGTCACTTGTTCACCGAGCTGCCGTAATATGGAGTGGCAAGGGCTGTTTTCCTGGGCTGCTTTCTACATATAAGTAACGCTCTTCATAAAGAACACCACTTAGTCTTATGACAAAATTCCTCTAGTGTGACACAGAAGAGCACTGACATCATTCTTGAAGGCTGGAGAATTTAAGGCACAGTTAATTATTAATTTGGCTGGCATTTGTAAAGTAGAAGGGAGTTCTTGTGCTTTTAGGCCATGCTCTCAGTGTGTAAATCTCTCATATGGCTGCCATAATAATATTCCTGCAGCTATGTTGTCACCTATTGTAATTTTTCTGCTAATAAGAAAATTTAAACTAACCAGGAATCCTAAATTTGGAGACTAGTTGTTTATTTCAAATATACTCTAGAGAAATAATAATGCAGTTCTGCTCTGAATTTAATTTAAACAGAAACAGGCAAAACAAATCTCTGCGGAGGGCATTTGACAATAATAAAATATTTCCCCCAGCGGGTGAGCTGGTAGCAATTGTATTGTTGCCATCAAAGCTCACGTTTCAGCAGGTCATTACCATCATAACAAGCCCTTGGACCAACTGGCATGGACATGCAACATTGAGCTCCTGATGGGCACATTATTTCAGACCTTTAACTTCATGGAGAACAAGACAAATACTCCTGGGAGCGGAGGATTATATTTTGAAATTCCTTTCTTTTCTGTTCTGCTTAATAATAAGAGCCTGCGTGTAATCAATCTACTGCCACTTGCTTCTTTATATTAACAGAGATTGTGAGGAGCCAGCTTGGGGATGTGAACACCAGGAGTCAGCGACCCTTAATCTTAACGAAACACTAACGATTAGCATGGCCGGGATGTGGCAGCACAAACACTTTGGGATAAAAACGGCAAAAGCAAATAAATGCATCCATATTCTTTTCCACAGTTACTTGGGTTTCTTTCCCCTTCTATAATAGCAACCTCAAGGAGGAAGTTTGTGATCTGTATGTTAAAGACAACTTATGGAAACATATGGAATCAGCTTTTCATCACAAGAGAAAACACACACCTTTTGAGGCAGCTATGGCAGGCAGGCTGGATAACGAAGGATAGAGTAATTAGCAAAGTGCCATGTGAAATCAGAGACCTACATTACACAAGAGAGATGGAATGCTAAGGAAAGGAAAGGTGCAAGTGAAGAAAGCTGTTAGGGAAAATTAACAAAGGCTATAGAAGAAAATGTAGAAAAACAGATGGAAGCTGTCCCATTCTTGAGTTTGGTGCAAGATTCAGGAGCGTTAATGTTAAAAATTTTAAAAAGAGCCGCTTTCTCCTGCAGAAGCCTATACACAAAAAAATCTCAGGTGTTTTTGTGCTTAGGGTAGGGGTTTTTTTCCCACTAGGATATGACTGGGCAATGCTGCAGGAGGTCACTTAAAAATGTATAACATAAGTGTCTAAGGACTGTATTTCCATTTCTGTTATCTTTCATAATCTTCCTTTTGGTTTTGGTTGTTTGTTTTTTTTATCCATATTTAGTCTTTCAGCACAGGCATTATTAAGAAACATGTGTAATATTGCATGTGCAATAGCACTGGCTGGCACATGATTTTCCTGCCATTTCTTTCACTGAGAAAGGATCAGCTGCAGGGACCACACCAGGAGACTTTTTGTTGGTGTTTGCCAGACCTTCTCATACTGTGGACTCACTCACAAGGTCAGAAGAAACTCCGCCAACCAAACAAAGAGTCCAAATCACATCAAGTTAGGCCCCTCACTGCAAAGCTCCAGAGAAAATTCATAGCCCCTCACAAATCCCATGCCATGTAGGAGCCAGCTCAGGGAGCGGCGTTTTCCTTTCAGATCAACACCGATGGCTCTGACTGAGGGCATGGGTGCCAGTGAGGCAGTGAGGGGCACTGGACCTGTCAAACAAACACCTCCAGAGGCAAAACCCCACCCTTGGACTGGGATGGCTCCTTTTATCTGGGGGGCAGGCAGAGCAGGGGAGGGGAGGGGTGACACCAGTCAAAACCTGGTTTCACTGAGCCATGCCCCCAGTGGGAAGACCCTTGGTTTGCCATCTCTGTATTTTAGCCAAGTGCTGTTGTGGTAAGCCACAGGTTGGGGCTGCAGCAATTGAGAGCTACAGCAGGATGTGTTGTCTGAGCTATGAATGCCAGTGCCCCAAGATCTTTTTTTTTTCTTTAAAGACTAAGTAGCTATTTCCACAGTTCAGAAAGGTTTGTGCTCCTAGCCAAATTCCCCACAGATTCCTACTGAAACATTTCCAATGGACTTCTGTGCCCATCCTGGCTTTTCTGCAGAGACACCATAGGAAGAAGAAAGTAAAAAACCTAGAAAAACTCTGCAGAGACAGAACCCTAGAAGTGGCCTTATCTGAAAGTTCTATGTATTTTTTCTTCTGTGATGCTCATTTTCTTTTGTATGGTGCTTCATGATCCTCTCATGAAAAACAGTACAGAAAGCATGATTTAATTGCATGTGAAAACTTTAGGATCAAACACGTTGAGGAAGTCTAGGAGTGCAACTTTTTACAAATTATTTTCCCTTTGTATGTGAAAATCTGTAACACTGCCCTTTTCACTTTTAAGGTGCAGTATTACATTTTCTTTTGAAGAGGTACTTTGCACTGATTAAAAATCAGGAAACTAATAAAAAGGAGGGGAAAATACTAAAAAAAGAGGGGAAAGCCAGCTCTGTGAACACACCCTGTGTGTTTGTATGGATGGATGGATGGATGCCTGTGTACACAGCAGCGCCAGTGCTAAAGCCCAATTCTGATCAGCTTTGCAGAGTCCATGCAGGATTCATCTTCCTATTGCTCCGCTGCTCCTTTCACTTAGAAAGAGTGCTCCTATTTCCCAAGATAGCTAAAGCCAGACAGCAGTGGCAGCAGGGCAGGGGTGCCTCTCGCTGTGTTGGCACTTGGAGGCTGTGAAGCACAAAGAGCCCTCGGTGCTGCCCTGGTGCCTCGGCTGACACAGCTCCTGTCCCCGAGCAGCCCCTGTGCCATCACCAGAGCCTCCAGAGGGCCGGCAGCGAAGGTGAGAAACACGCTGGTGAACACGACTAAACACTATCCAGATAGGCTAAAAAGCAAGAAAAGCACACATTAGCACTTCTGTGATGGTTGCAGAAGGGTCCACAGGACAGAGGGGCCTGCAGCCCCTAAGAGGGACAGGGCCCAGAGCCCATTTATGGCCACTTTGCCCCCGCGCTGTTTAACCCGCCTGGATCCCGACAGCTTTCAGTGCTCTTCGTTAACACCCATCGGTATCACTGCTCTGGGGGCTGCTCACTTCCATTCAGCAACACTGGATCAAATAATACAGGTTTTTTCTTAATTTATTCTTTATTTTTACTCAAAACACACTAAAGGAGTCTCCTGCAGTAAGAAATGAATGACAGACTCAGTTGTTGATGGCGAAAGCAAAAAAACCTACTTCTATACGATATTAATGTGATCTTAAAATAGTGGGAAAGTTTTCTTTTATGACATTGACAGAGAGGCAATGATTTTGAGTAATGCAGGTTGATGTGAAGATGCTTTCAGATTAAATAAGTGCTATATAAAGGCCTGCCAGCCTGAATTCTAATATGCTATGAGACATTTTGCATATTTAAGAGTATGCAAAATGTCTTGTACCACACTGGAATTCATTCTGACAAGGCTTTATATAGCATTTATTTACACTCGTATCGTACTTTAAGCGAGAAGTGCAAATGCTGGCTCCGTTTTGAATGGAAGTAACAAAAGGCAACGCTAATTGCTCTGTTTCCTCCTCCAAAAAAGAAAACAAAACCAAAAAAACCCCACAACACAAAAAATAAAATAAAAGCAATCAAAAGTGGAAGCTTGTTTAATATTGCTCTACCATCATCCTGAAAGGCATAATAATTTGAGTTACACATCTGAACTGATTGGAGTTACAGAATCATATCTCCTTTTTGCATTTAACAATATATACAATATAAAATAAATACATTTACACAAATGGACATTGGTTGGAGCACACGGTATGATACACATCACAAAAATATACAGTTGATTGCTATACAGATGTGAAGCCCATCTACAGCTATAGACATGTTTGCTTTCATTTGTTGTTTTGTTTCGGTTTTTAACTACTGGCTATTATGCAACTCCTGGATTATTATAAGCAGTTTAATTTTTTTTGTCCTTTTGCGATCTTAGCACGATAAGACTGCCATAAAATGTTTTCCTAGGCAGGTAAACAGAGACGCTTAAATAATTAAAATACAATCACCAACACCCATTTTCTCTTCTATAAGAAAAATAGCAGTTTTAATTTTTTATATCTTTTTATGTTATCATTTAAATGCAAAATAGTGGAATAAATACAACAATCTGATCTGATTGAAACAAATGTGTAACTTCTGGGAGTTACACAATCATATTGCTTTAAATAAGAAAAAATTAAAAAATGAAGCAAAAATAGAAATTAAATTGTTATGGCTAAAACATACACCCTTTGAAATTTTCCCAACACTTCACATTAGGTAAGTGGTCTTGAAAGAACTCTTCTCCAGCAAGGTTTAAGATGAACAACATTATAAAGCCCGTGCAGTTTTTTTAGCTAAGTTTCAGGTAATGGTTTTATAGTCTTGAGAAACTTGTTCTTTTGCAGCTCCAAAAAATTACGGAAAATGAAAACTAAAGATTGCACCGTGTGCCTTTAACACATCTCCATTTTTTGTGTGTTTTTTGTATACTTCTAGTTGATTGGCTTTTGACCCTGAAGCCCAAGTTCTTTAATGTGATACAGCAAAAACAATATTTATATTATATATTTATATATATATAGTGTACTTGAACAGTAGCAACTTAAACCCTGCACAAACTTTCTGGAAAATAAACTTTTTTTTGCACTCTTACATATATAAATAATCTTATAGAATCAGCACCTTTTTCCCAGGAGTTGTATTTTTTTTTTTTTGACATTTTTCAAAAGGGATGTGCCAATTTCTGAACTCCTATCACAGCTATAAATTTCAAGTTATTGACCATCTGAATGAATTGCTAATGATGATTTACCTAGAATCACACTACAGTCACTTCTCTACTGAGAAAACACAATCTACAATATAGTCCCATATAGCTAATGATAGATACACTTTTTTTTTTTTTTCCTAGCAGGAGGCCGAGGGAGCATCGGCCCATCGTTATTTTGTTTAAAGCACACAACGTAGCAATAGTTTTGGAAACTTGTCCGCACCAAAAAAGTTTTGCAACAACACAGAGCGAGTTAATAACAACATCTGAGAGATGATTGAATAAAAGCTATATTTACAGCATTTAAAAATTAGACTTATCTATAATCTTGAAATATTCAAAGTTTTATTTCTAAGCTATACATTGGTATTCTATAATAAACTGTTACAGAAATTATCCCTTGTTTTGAAAATATTATGATTTCAGTGTGTATCTGTTCATAACGAGTATTTGTTTGGAGTTTCAATCTCTTAATTATTACTAGGAAGAACTTTATTACCGGTAAGGAATAGAATATACTACTGTAATCTCCTGAGGAATTGTACATCCAATATTGTCTCTAATTCTACCCTGTGTCTATAAGCACACACCACAAGAATCCAAACACCACAAGAAGAACAAGACAACAGTCTTTGAATGCAACATAAAAATTCAGAAAAGCACAGCAAACATGAAACATTGAAAAGCTGAACTACATTTCTTTTGTTTGTTAGGATTACAATTTTAATTACATCTGTGTACATAGAATAAGGATGTTCACATAGTACAGGGAGCAGCTACTAACACTGGTACGTTGGTATAGCATTTGATGGAGGTTATTGTTTATTGGTTATTTAGCGACTGTAGTTTTCTGGGGGCATCTAATCGGTTTATACATTAGATTACACCTCGTAACAGTCTTGAAACTGACTGACTTTCATGCTGTGACAATACTGGTTGAAAAGCACATATACTGGTTTAGCTACTTGTTAAGGATCGCCATTTACAAATGAAAATCTAAATCAATAAATAAGGTATAGAAGTGTTAAATTCTTCAATTTGGTCAGAAGTCTACTACTCTGATTTCTTAATTTTGCAAATGGCGGCATTTGCCTCATGGCCTCTAAGCTACTATTGGTTCATAGGGTTTTTCTGCGTGTGAGGTTACAATTTTGCAAACAGGCAGTAGTATCTCGTTCATTTGCAACTGAAGCAGTTAGAAATCACCCAGCGACCGCAGCCCTGCACAGTCGCTGCGTCCTAACACAGTTACGGACTGGTATTTGACATGGAGTATTTATATGGTAGACTACTCGGATATACTGCAGGTGTAATCTAATCCTTTGAGTCAGTGAACATTTAGTTATAAACTGGAGCTCATGTTAAGAAACTGGATGTTTTGGACCAGACTGGCACACAACATAAATTGCATCCGTGATAATATGCACCTTCCCTTCGACTATTGCTTTAGTAAGATAAATTCCCACATTAATAAATGGCTGAAAACTGGTAAAGCTGGTACAAAAAAATCTCCATTAGTAAGAAGAAACAAAACATTTAAAAAAATCTTCCTTCAGGATTCATTTGTCCTTCATTATTGTTCATCATTGTTCAAGCCAGCACAAAAATGCAGTATTTCTTTCTCTTTAGTATTGCATGAATGAATAAAGCTTAAACTATTCCCTGAAAAAGTTACATCGTAGCTAACCTAAGAAATATCTGGAAGACTTGAAAAAACAATTAAGGAATCAAATGGCTGTAACTGATCTAGATGGAAAATGCAATGATAAGAAGCAGCCGATGCATCGTCGCTTTAGTCGTCTAATTAGAGACTGCTCCTATGAAATCTAATACTGCATTCAGTCAGTTCATCGTGTTGTACTGTACTGCTAGGTACGGTGCTTCTCTCTTTGATTCCTTTGTCATTGGGGACATTATGGTTCATAATAAGTTCACTGGCATCCATATTATGGATTTCCATCCTTTGGCAGGCCTGGCTTCCATCTCTCTTCAATTAGAGACCTCTTTTAAAAAGTTCAGCAGCAAAGGAAAAAAAAAGAAAAAAGGAAAAAAGGAAAGGAAAGAACAGAAAGGAAAAGGGAGAAAAGGAAAAGGAAAAGAAAAAACTGCATCAGAAAGACACAGAAGAAAAAGTTGAAAGCTGCTTCACAGTCTTGCTGCTAAATATCAGTGCAGTCATTTAGTCATTTTTTCCTTAATTAAACACTAAGTTTCTTTGCCATTATTATCCTGTTTATTTTCCCTTTTTTTTCTTTTTTTTTTTTTTTTTTTAAAACGTGCATGATGGGGAAGCCCATGATGCTTTAGTCAGACCTTGGCCTCCAGCATTTCCAAAAAAAGTTTGTGCATGGGGACTTTGCCTTCCAGTTTGATGTTGTAGAAATGCTGCACAGCCTTGGTGGAGGTTTGCCTCAGGAGCGGGAGAGTCATCAACATCTTGCCTGCACGACGAGGGTCTTCCATGTGCTGCCCAGCCTCGTAATCCTGCAGAGCCTCGTGTAAGACATCCTGAAGTTTCTGCACTGCCTCAACATCCTCTATGTGCATTGAGTCTGTAAAACAAAGAACCAACAGGAGGTTTCAGTCTGGTGTGCCAGGAGTTTGATAATGCTATGGCTGCACGACACTTTCACTGGTTCTGCCCATCCTCTTTCACAAAGAAGGAAGATAATTACCCATTAATTTCTGTATTGACCTTTAGGAAAGTGTATTGAAATGCTGAGGAACTACAAACGTACAATTAACTCTTGGGTAAGTAATTCTTCTCCTCATCCTCCTCAAACAAGTAAAACAGTCACCCTTGGTGCTCCCCAAACCATCTGTATGGTTACTGCTTTGAAGGAATGACAGTGCCAAGGGGCTGAAGGAATGGAGAGCTGCATTCTATCAGGGAAGCAAGGATAAAGCAAGGATGTCCTACTGTGGAAAAGCTCAGCAAAATTCTGTCTAAGGTTCCAAGGCTGCCAAGTTGGAAGCCATGGATATCACCACTGCTCAGTGACAATGACTGTGGGATTAGAACCACTGCACCCACACAAGGGAAATGGTGGTTTGATGGGATTTCCTGAATAGGTTTAGCAATTTTTTTCTCCCTCAGGCATATTCAGACACACAGGCAACACTTAGCATGTTCCAGAACAGTTTTTGTTCGGTGAAGCTAACATCTCCAACAAGGTGTAATCCTTTTCTCCCACCCCCTCAGACAGTGGCTTATCTTGTTAGTGTTGGGGTTTTGCATTTTTTATAAAAGACTCAAAGCAAACACCTTGCCCTGCACTTTTGCAGGTGAGATGCCTTGGTGGTGTAAGTATTGAGTGACAGGCCCAGATGCAACACACACCAGGAACTAAACTAAACTGCTACATGACCCGAAAAGATTAAAGCAATGGAAGTGTGAAATAAAGAGAAAATATCTAACTGAAGTGACTGTAAACCCCTCAACTGGATAGATACAGAAAGTGAAGATGTCCCTGAGAACACGCAGTTACTGGACCATGCTGAGATTACTTTGGATGAGCAGCCCTAATTCTCTGACTTTTATGTAGTCATAAATGCCAAAGAAACCCTGATGTGGTCCAAAGTGAGGTGAATGCAAGTAAGGAAAAACAGTCATAGGTGAGAAAGGCCACCAAACAGCCCCTATCAGCTACCAAAACTGGGATGGTCAACAGACCTACAGAGCCAATAAAACACCACATGAAAATACAACTGCTGTGAGGGGGTACAAGCCCCAGGGACAGGCCACACTGCACAAGCTTTGCTCAGGGTGAAACTGGGACACGGCATGATTAAAGTTCATCCTTGAACACTCAACTTAGTATAACACTGCTCAGCACCCTAATTTTTGGGTTTGGAATAAAGCTCCTGTTCCCAGACAGAATAACTGAGGAGCTGGATGGTGAAGAACCCACTTCCATCACTGTTTCCATGCCCTGTAACCAGCCATCTGATGGCTCTGGATCAGTATTTGACAGAGCCTCATGTTTTACTCTGTTGATGGTTAAACATCAAATTCTGCACGTGCTTCAAATATCTGAATTACATTCAGAGAATTAAGATGCAGCTAGGATGCATTTCCTAAAAGCTGACATGCAACTATTTCCTCAGGTAATTAGGCCAGATAGTAAATACCTGTCTCCTTTTAATTACAAACATGTAAGCTGAAACACAAACCCGTACGTAACAGGTTAACAAAAATATTCCAGCTCTTATTGGCACAACAAATGTGCAAATTGAAAAGAAAAAAAAAATAAAAGTTACAGCTCTCCCTCTAAAACAGACACTTAATTATATACAAGTTTGGATCATTTAGCACGTTTTATTGATTCTGATGACAGTTTATCTGTTAATTACACATAATGGAGTCCTATGGGAATTTTACATGTTTAATAATTCTGAGTCTTAGTGAATACATGCTCTAAGAAGCATGCAGCTAAGATATACGCTGCTGGGATGTGATGCTGCACATCAAGGTGCACTGTGCTGAAAGCACAGACACAAAAATCTCTCTCTTAGGGATAAAGAGGGCTACAACATTTTGAAAAAAATGACAGGCAAATATTACCTCCAGCAAAATTTAGTTCTAATTAATGTGAGACCATTCCCCGAATCCATACATTTTTGATAGTTTTCTAATATGGTAATTCTATTCAGTAATTCTGTGTCAATAAGAGAAAAGCCCTGAATTCTGTGTCCTACAAACAGATGTAATCGATACAGACATGCTAACACACACATGCAGACGTGACTGATGTCTTAAGCATAGTGTCCAGCTACCAGGCTTAATTTGGAATGCAATCTCCAAAACATTGTTGTCTTCACTCCCTAACTCTTTATCAAGTCCTTGGATATTCACTGCTGTGCTACAGAACACAAGATCTGCTACTCCAAGTGATTTTTCCATAAACCACGTGCTGTTTGTGCAGAAATTACACATCTTTTGCTCCTCTCCCCAGATCCACAGTACTAAGGCCAAATTTCCTGGGGAACCAAACAGAAGCATTTTATTTGCAACAAATCCTTGATGAGTCAAAGACTGACTGTTCTCATGACTTTTTTTTTTTTTAACACCATAATGCCATAATGCACATGAAGAGACAGGTCTTTCTGGAGAATGTGACTATAAAGGTTTAGTTTTTAACCCTTTACAAAACTGGTCTGGTTCTTCCCAGAATCAGCATTCGTAACAGTGACCATAAGTTTGAAAATAGATGGATGGAGTCCAGACTAAATGTATTTTTCACACAGAAGTGAAACTTGCCTAAGAGGTTTAACTCTGCAGTTTGGAGAGCAATTTGGCCTGCAGTGTTAGGAATATCTACTGTCTACATATTTCTTACAATGAAAGTAAGGAGGAAAAAGAAGAAGAGAACACCCCCCAGAAAGGAATCAAAACCTCTCTGACACAGCTATTACATTATATTCCAAATTACTCCGAAACTCTTTCACTGTATGAGCAACATCCAAAACCAAGGGCTCTTACCCTCTCCTTGCAGGGGTGATTGTGTACCATCCCTCTGGTAAACAGGGCAATTATTTACATGGACAACAGTACTGAAGCATTTAATGTATTTGTTGCTGTCTTTGATTAGTAGCTGGGAAGAACGCGCCCAGCCAGCTCTCTGTCCCCAAATAGGGGTTCATGGAGCAGTGCAGGCAGCTGTGCCCTGAGGAACAGAATTGGTCACGAGAAACGGGGTAAGAAGAAATAGCAGAGAGAGGGGCACTTCCAGTGGTGATTAAGACTTCAAACTGTTCTTTTTAAAATGGTGATTTAGCTTGAAAGATTGAAAAATTATGTAATCAAATTACTATGATAATTTAACTCCCCATTTACAGAAAAGATTCAAACTAATTTCAGCTTTACTCATTCTAGGGTCTGCCAATGTTTAAATGCAAACTCAATAAATCTGTGCTATTTAATTAGACCATGATTCAGCTTGCAGATTGCTCAGGAAAATATTAATCTCTACAGAAATCCTTCTTCAAGTTTTAGTCTTGCAGTCTGGAGCTTCCACTTTATCCCTGATATTAAACTAATGTAGATCTTAATCCCTCAGGTGTAAGCCTTTGAAAATAAGGAAAATGGTTGAAAATGCTGAACTAGCCAAGGGGAAAAGAGGAGGAAAAATAAAAGAGAGAAATCTTTTCAGTAACTACAGACTGGCACATGTAGAAATGAATTCAGAGCAGGCTAACTCATTGCCAAATATTGCTCATGTATTGGGATAAACCCAATCCTCAGCGATGTCATCAAGAACCACTATAATTTAAGGACACACAGACAATTTGTGTGACCATGTAGAAATAAAGGAAGAATTCCACAGAAAATATGAAATAGAATTGTGAGTTTGAACGTACTTCCTACACCATGAAAAACCCTTTTCTTTTGTTTATGGGTTGGTTTGGGGGCTTTTTAAAGTGGCTTTGCAGGCAATCTGAGTAATTTACAATTACATCCCACAGAGGTAATATCCAGAGGAAACCTATACCCAGATGTAATACACTTAAAAATCAGTGCCTATATAAACAGTGAAATTAAAGAGGGTACTTTCAAAGTGTCATTTGAAAGAAAGCAGAATATGATGGTAAGTGCCCTGCAAGAACATGATCCCAGGCTGGTGACACTTAAGACAGACAAACACAAGACTTGTTGATACAACTGCTGAGAACATGGGATTTCACCGGCAGGGAAAAAGTTGCTCCTCATCAAAGCTGCCATGGGAGAGAGTGAGATCAACAAATGAGGACTTACTGAGCTCTGCTTGGAGAATCTCATTCTATCCTTGCAAATGCTTTCTTTCACCATCACAGGATGGGAAAATAGAATTTGATCAGATCATTGCACAGAAATAGGAGAAAACTGGAGTTCTCATTCAAGAAAAACACCGCAAGGTCCAGGAAGAAACTCAGATTACAATCTACCTCATTTAAAATTCAAGCTTCATCTCAAATGCAGCAAACAAACATCCAGCCACCCAGGAATCAGTTAGAACACATCACAAAGGGCAACAACTAGCTAAAAATTGGAAAGCACCTGAACTAAGGGCAAGGAAACCTCTCAAAACCCTGCTTTGAGGAAAGTTAAAGGTTGGTATCTATATAACATCACTGAGAAGTGGAAGAAAACCAGGGGTCTTAAATGAAGTGTTTCTTCATATCAGAAAACTCAGACAGCAAAAAGAAAATAGGACAGTGAATCAAGCAGCAGGGAACACGCAGCAGTGAATACACACATTAAGATGCTGATAAACCACATTGGAGAGGTAGATACCTACAAGTACTTGAAATACAGCAACTGCTCTGATGTTTCTGATTCCATACAGCTGAGCAATTCACAAACTCAGTGTGGAGAACTCCCTTTAGAAAGCTGGAAGAACTGTATGGGATCAAGATTAAGAACAAAAAGCAAAATAGTTTTTGCTTTATGTAAGGACAAAAAAAAAAAAATCCTAATCTGGATAATGTCTGAAATAAAAGAGATTTTTTATCTAGATTGTATTGCCAATTCAAAAACCCCATGAAACCCACTGCAGTGTTTATTAATGGGTGAACTGTTCTCAGAACTACAGATCCCCTTCCTCTCCCCCTGAAACATGTGTCAGGTTTGCACAGGGATGCAAAGTGCTTGCCCACATTGTGTTTCTATATATTTTTATGAGAAACACAACACAGTGATATTTTAAAAAGCATATTGCTTAAGATAGAAGCAACCCATGGAAATTGCCAATAGCAAATTAAACTAGGTTCTTGGTTCCCTCACCCAGCAAGAATTCCTGCCCTTTTTCCATCTAGAGCTGATGTTGCCCCAGATAGTTACTTTGGTCTTCCCTGTGTTGGGTAAACAAATATACTTCATTTTGATTTGCCTGTTTTTCCTGAGCAGAACTATTTGCTGGAATCTGCATGGTTAGGCTAAGAGTCAGACAAAGAGGCAAACAGAATATTTTCCCTTACAAAAGAATACAGCAAAAATGGTCCGACATCTGGAGTATTCTATTGGAAACAGACACTTCAGTCAAAATAGATGCTGAAAATGAAAGAGGAATAAATTAAGAATTCCTTGTCCATAGAAATTATAGGCAGTGAAAATCAAAAACACAAAACAAAGGCTCGTGTGATTGATTTTAGTGAATGAGGCCTTAGTCTGGATTGCCCTGGTTTTGCCTACTTTTCAGAAGAGATGAAAACTGAAGCCTCAAAACAGTTTTTAAAACATAGTAGGAAATGAAGGCCTAGTAAGAAAAGAAATTACTTCACAGAATGGGAACTTTATTTCAGGGACTAACTGGATTAGCAGTGAACTAAAACCACTGGCACAAGGAAGCTAAAACATAGTAAACCAACATTTTCTTTTTTACTCCTGAAATGGCTAACTTTCCACTAGGAGAGGTAGTGAGGACAATAAATATAGGAATATTTCCTGCAAAGCAGAACAAACAGCACACTATTAACTGGTTCAAGACCCTATACCATAAGGCTAATAAAAGCCTGGAAAAAGGGAACTGGAATGATAGAGCTGGGGGGTGAGACACCAACTAAAAGAAAATGTTGAATGAAGGCTTCAAACGACTTTTTATTCACTATAAGATATAAGAAATTACCACAATTACCACTGAGGGCAATTAAGCTTGGCCTCACTTCTTGCCCTTCATGACTCCCATGCTACCAACATGTAAATACTATCTGCTTATTCCATTAGTGAGGAATAGCTCCAAGTTACTCAGTTACTAGAGTAGCTTCCAGAAAAAAAGAAAAAAAAATTATGATTAACCATTGATTAACCATTAATTAACCACTGATTAACTCTTCTGCCATTTCCTAATGCTAACATTAAGCAAATGGTAATAGAGTTATTTATTTTCTCTAAGAATTGTGGGTGTCATCCATTTGATTACATGAAAATGGAATATGAGGAATAAACTGCTTAAAGCAACATGAAAATTTTGACTACAGTGGTGACTTCCTTTTCTAAAAATTTGTTTCTATGCCGTACTATTTTCTATGCAAAACTACATAAAAGAGTTAAGACCTTGCTATTTCTATTTGTCAAAATAAAAACACCCTTAACACACAGCCATGTGTGTGTATATATATACATGTATATATATATGCCCAGTCAAGATAGATTTGTCTTAATCATGAATTCTAACACTAACAAGATGACTATATAAAACAAATTGAAAAAATTGACATTATTAGAAATGAAATACAGCACGTTGTGATATGCACTGGGATTAAAGATGATGTCCTGTGGAGTAAGTGATTTACTGGGCTCTACCAATTAATTTCTATTATGGTAATATCATATAATGGTGATAGCCTAGTGGTCTGAGTACACTGTGTCTTGAAAGTTAAAAAACTTATAAGAACTTACTAATTTTTTAACAGGATGAGAGGATAGTGCAACTTTACTGGAACAAATACTGATCTGCACTTCATTATGCTAAAATGCACAAGACACTTTTTGGTGTGCATTCCTTCAGTACTGAAAGGGCAACATTTTTTTTTTCTTTAGGAGAGTTAATATCAAAGACCAGAAATGTGATGGTGAGCACAAGTCCTTTTCTCCTTCTTGTGGTACAGGCTACACAGCCAGTATTAGCATTTAAGATTATTAGATTTTCAACAGTTCCTAGGGCTGTACTTTTAAGTGCCTAGCATCCACATTTGGGTCAGGTTTTTCAAGATGCCAGCAGCCTATTAAGCAGATGCACAGAGATCAGATTTTCAAATGTGCTGATATATTTTGACACTCCAGTTCCTTACGTTAGGATGGATGGGAATTGAGCTTCTCTTAGAACTCTGGTCTCAGTTGTGACTCCTAAGCTCTTCTGCAAGATGTGGCCTAGAGGCCCAATTTAGTCCTTACTGATTAGGCAATTTCAAAAAACTGCTCACCTGCAACTCGCTGTTTAGTATTACCCTAATCAATACATGGGAACACATCCTAGCACAGAAGAGATGAGCAGCTCATCTTTTCTGTGCCGGAGCGTTCCCGTGTGCGTGCCTGCACTTGTGTATACTTCAAGCACATTTTGTAAATATTTCACCTTCCCTTACACACGAGGAAGTAATTGGTACATCCATGTTTTGGAAACCATTCAAAGTTGATTTTCTGCGTGGGTAAACAAAGTGCTTATTGGTGCCAGCTCGCCTCATTTGGGCGGTGTGAGGCGGAACACGGGGCAGCCGTGTCCCACAGCTTCCAGGTATCTCCTGGCTTTTGTGTACAGCAGGCAGGGAAAGAAGGGAGGAACTTGTGATACTGGCAGGACAAGGACAATGCCAAGGGAAAAGTGACTTCTCTGGAGATGAAGTATAAAGGCTGTGTTAATTACTATCAAATCAGTGCAGATGCTTACATCTAACCTGGTAAATTCCATATTTATCTATTAAATGTAACTGTTGAAATCATGCCTGTACAGACTTAATGTATGCAGCACTGAAATGTCTATACATTTCAGTATTGTGCTCTTACATACGAATTTAAACTTCCCAGAGTCAATATGCATTCAGTGTGAAATCAGGGACAACCTACAACGTTGCCACATCTTGCACTTGATGAAATTTATGGGAGTGGTGTGGCATTGCCAGCCCTGCACAGGGAACATTTGATAGTGCTGTCAGAGAATCTCCCTGAAAAACTGCTACTCCTCCCCACCTTTTAGGGACCAAATGGCAGGATTATCTCAGATCCAGCACTGCACAAATGGGGTCTGTAGGCCTAAAGAAAAGTATGTGTTTCAATGCTCACACTACTGAGATTTGTTGGCCAAAACAAAGCTTGTGGTATTTATTCAAACAAAATAGAATCAATATGAAGACAATCTACAATTTCTTTTTCCTGCTTCCAAACACCAGCAGGGAAAGTACTATAACACTGTATCATAAATCACTAACACAGATATGGAGCTATAAAACCATCTTTGTCTACTGTTTACAGTAGAGTCAGCCTGGCAATCTTTCTAGACAGTGTGGGTATGGTGAAAATGTCTGAAGCACCCAAGATTTCTTATTATACTCTCCACAGCCATAAAAAGACTAATATATTTTAAACTGGAAAAATAAACAGTGGAAGAAATCAGAAGTAGCAATAAAGTATATTAGAATGTGAATTGCTACTGGTTGATCTTGTAATGGCATTTTGATGTCTTTAGATACCTGCATTTACATTAACCAAGTTCCTAGTTATATGAAAATAAGCTATTTTGCTTTTGTCTGTTTAACAAAAAAGACAAAAAAATTTAATCCAACTTAAATTTTATTTTCATTTTAGCAGCATTTGTAAATTGAAACACTAGGGTCTGATATCCACTGAAGGTGGATATAATTCTGCAGGTGCTATTTTACACCTACAGGTTAGTGTAGCTACAGCTGGTAGAAGTTTGGTATCTGCTGTATGCACAAGCTCAAGCTGAAATGCTGAACGTCAGCAGCTGAAACACTGTTGAAAGGGAACTGGAATGGCTGGGCTACTTTTTAACTCCTCCTTGCAACAGTTTCATTTTAAGACAGCAATTTTATTTCTTTTAAGATGAGAGAAGGAAATGTTTTCACTTCAATGTGCCCTGAATTTTAGTACGCTGAACTGTATTTATCCCTGACATTATCCTGGTTGTAATTTCCAGCGAAGTTAATGAAGCTACAGATGATTTTGATACACTCCGTGCACAGTGTATGACTAAACTTTTTTTTTGGCAGCAGTTATTTTTTATTATTACTTAAACATTGCATGTCTTTTTTTCTTTTTTTTTTTTCTTTTTTTTTTTTCTGGGTGAGGGGGAAGGTGTGAGTGGTATTTAACATCATATCTCTATATTCTAGCCCTCATCCTTTTTTTTCAAGTAAACTGCAGCAGTATCTCTAATTCAGTCTTTGAATTACAGAATTTAAATAAATACAAAAGCCCTTCTCCATTCAGACTACTAATTGCAGATAACTTTCTTGCTCTGATCATTAAGCATGACCAATTCTGAGAAATAACCTTCCTGGAGCTGCAAAGCATCCTCAAGTGTCTATTTACAATGGTCAAAAATTATAAATAAATCTTCAATTAAGAATAATTTTGATCTTTGAGAGGCATTTCAGCATTTTGTTTAATCTGGAATAAGATAATATTCTAAAATTACGGGCAGAGTTAGTGGGGTGGAGAATATTTTACAAAGAAACTAATAAGCATTTTGGCTTTGCATGTTTTTGAATTATATTTCCAATTAAAAATTCAGAGTGCTAAATCACATTACAAAGATAAATAGGAAAGTACAACTTCATTGTTGAAAACAATTTCCCTCCTATCAATCTGAGGATTCATGCATCAATATTGTAGATGAACTGTTAATTACAAAATCAATTAAAAAATTATTTCTAAAAACAGTCACGCGTCCTGGCTCTCAGGGGGGCAATTTGGGCAGAAGGTCTCATCTCACTAGGACCGCGCCAAATCACAAGTCGTCATCCACAAGTAAGCAAAAGCAATCTGGTTTTTCATTTTTCAGCGCGGCTGAGCCCAGCCTGAGATTGATCGTCACATATGGCCCCAGAAAACAAACTGTCAATACCCTGAATGCTGCAGAATTTGAACAAATAGCCGTCCGCCCATTCAAGCCACTCATTGCATCCCATTTAACAGATTTTATTGACAGTTTCCTTCTTGTAATTAAAGGGAAAACTACTGGCCAGCAACCAAGATAAAGTTCAAAGATAGGGTCAAAACAAAAGCAGATGGAGGGGCACGGTGTGACTGTCAATGGAACATAGCATCAGAGCATGTTATTGACACACAGGTATCTAATGATCGGCACGTCATTAAAGAGGGATCTATCGTGAACTTTATGCAAATGCTAAAAGGGACTTAAGACCACAATAAAGCATTAAGGAGACACAAAAAGAAAAACAACAAAGCACAAACGATTTTTACTTATCTGACAGTATTCACTGCTTCAGCACTTTTAAATTCAAATGCAGAAAAAAAAAATTCTTTCTGAGATTTTTTTAACTCTTGCTGCACAGGTAGTAATTTTTTGCAGAAGCACTCCCATAAATGCAAAGGATTAGTAAAGTAAGGCTTACTTGTGAGATTCAATATGGATTTCCTCCCTCCTCCCATATCCTGAATTCAGTCTATCAAATTAATCAGTAGCTGCCTTTAAAGAAAAAATACATAGCATATTCTCCAGAATCCTTTCTTTTGCTTTAATTGCAATGATTAGACTTGTCTGGATTATGAAATGGATTTAGGAGAACAACATCTATATTCATTTGAAGGGATCTCTGCCTGTAAAACAGTCTCCAAATAAAACAGTGGAATATTCTCCACCCCCTTAGGAACATATTCCACAATTACTTCGAACCAGAAAGCTGTTCTTAGTTGGAACGGCTTTGTTTGTTGTCTTTTAGATTAAGGTGTGATTAGCAATTTCTTATTCTAAAATCCTGTTTTAAACAAGCACACAGAAAATATTTTAGAAGAAAAAGAAAGAAAAGAAAAGAAAAGAAAAGAAAAGAAAAGAAAAGAAAAGAAAAGAAAAGAAAAGAAAAGAAAGAAGAAAGAAAAAAAAGAAAGAAAGAAAGAAAGAAAGAAAAAGAAAGAAAGAAAGACATTAAAAATGTAGCAACCATCATGCCACTCTGCCAACCTGAATTAGCAAGTGCTATAGCTTTGAGGGTGACAAATTCTTCTTTCTCCAGCTTCATGCTCTTGTATTTCTTTACCAGCTGCAGTATGGCATTGTTAAGGTCAAGAAGGCCTGCCAATTTGGACTGGTCTTCATCCATAATATAATCTTCAGCATATACGAGCTCATCCTCAAAAGAAAGTGACCGGTATACAACACCGAGAATCAAGATCTCCATCCAAGCACTCTGCAGAAGGCTCATCTGGTCAGCTAGAGACAAAGTGGAGAATCCTGAATAGATTAAAAAAAAAATACAGGAAAAATATTAAGTACATTTGGAAATTGGATCCTCTTTTAGATTTATTTTTATATACATTGTGATAAAACACGCACACATTCTATTAGTCTCCCTTCTGCTTTTGTGTGTCTCCTCCCCATCCTACTACAGGAAAGTAAATCAATATAAAATCAAAGTGTTCCAATCGAAAGAAAAGTTTTAAACAGCAGGAATTTGCGGGCTCTTCCTGTAAAAATCATATTAATTTGTGGGGTACTGCAGTGGTGATCTGGGATTTGTATGATGTCTTCTTTGTTCTGAAATACTAGTTGTAAAAAACTAATGCTGTGAAACAGGGATCTGCTGACTCTATCCATCACTACCAGAATCCAAGAAGGATAACTTAGGAGAAAGAAAACCTTTTTAAAAGGGAAGATTCAATGTTTTAATAGAATTAAGGTAATGATGAAATACAGAAAAATTCTCTTTGAACTTTAACTTCAGGGAAAAGAGAAGTAACAGCCACCCTTCTCAGAAAAGACACTAACCACTTCTGTCCTGGCTCCTGCCACTACTACTACACTTGTTGAAATAACAGGGTGGCACACTGAAGTGCCAAATGAATAGCAGTCACACCAACTGTGTGTGCCCTTTTTGTGAGGGCAACCAAAATTTACTAAATGCCTCTTAATGAATTTAACTTTTGCTTTTTTTTTTTCCCCCTCTCCCTGGTGTCTTTCCTAATAGGATCACTAAGGGCAAACACCTTTACTGTCTTACCTTTTCACACTCTTGTTTACAGTACCTGTTAATTTATTATATCAAACTGCTAATATCCCAATCATATTAGGTGCTAGAAAACAGTATGGGAGAGGAAGTGATTTTCCTGGCCTGTTGGCGAAATGCAGCAGTTTGCCAGTTGGCACCATCAACCACAAGTACTTAATAAAATCATCAAAGGGGATTAGTCAAGCTTTTCTTAAAGGGTCTTAAGACATGTCTGAGGCTTTCATTTAGTTGTTTATGGAGTTGCTTACATGTCCTTTGACAGGGTTCCCGCTGTAAGAACATTCTTTTTGGCGTTCAATTACACTTAAATGCATTTTTCTGTTTTTAAAGTCAAGAGTTACAGTCATGCAAGAATATATCATAAACTAGCAAATCTGCAAGACATCTACTCCAAACAAGATTTTCTCTATAAGCACTAAGCAGCAAAACTAATACAATAAAAAAGAAAAGCCCACATCCAAACCACCAGGCATCCATAAAAAATGAAACATAAAACTGGCTGCATGTGCTCTCTCTCTCATTTTTCTCTCCCTCCTTATTTGTTTTCATTTTCTCTTACTGTCTTTTGAGTCTTGTGATAGAACTGTAGCTCTCTACCTTAAAAAAAAAAACAACAAACCAACAAAACCAACAACAAAACCCTATTCAACAACAACAGGAAACCCCTGATGATGTGACAATGGAAAATAACACATCTGTGATTAAAATAAATAAGAGGAAAATGGAGAAGAAATAATCATTTCAAAGGTTATAGGGAGGAATTCATGATTTCAATTAGCTCCAACATTTCTGTTCCTTGCCTGCTTTCAAGAACCAGTTTTTCTGCAGCAGCAGATGGACAGAGAATGTAGCCTGCAGCACCGTCCTGTGACAGCCCCATTCTCCCTCCCAGACACTGCTGTTAGTAAATAGATTTACACATTCTCCAATCTCCACACATCTTTCTGCCGAATAATTAAAAGCAGGATGATTAGTTTATTGAGTGGAAGGAGGAACTTTTTTATTGAGGTCCATCCACGATTTTATCAGGGCCAGCACTTTTACGGTTGTCATGAGGGTGCAGGCATCCAATTTTTCTTATCTGCCTGATTAATACAAACGCTGTTTCAGGACGCATTAATTAACAGATACAAATCTACGTTCTCATGGAAGGATCAATACAGAGAAGAAAAGAGGCATCAATGTGAATTTAGTGCTGATGATGGAGAAGGCACTCTATTGACATTTACGTGCATAGAAACTTTAAAGTTGCAGAGGAGCCCTTTTGTCCCTGTGATTTACAAATTAACAATTTTTCAGGTATAACAATGTTTCACACACTTCTGGGAGGTTTAATTAAGCAAAAGGCAATAAAATCGGTTTTGATTAAAAGAAGTTTAACCTGCAATTTCTCTCTGTATTCTTTTTTTCCCCCAAAAATTCCCCAACTTTCTTCTTTTATTCACTTATCTATTTTCATACACGTTTGTTTGCATTGGTTTTATTTTTTTAACAATAAATAATGCTGTGTTTCAATAACATTTATTGTGTGCTACAGTCAAAGAAAATTACATATGCCCTCTGAGGGGGAAAAATGGGATGTTGATATAATTTATTGTATTGCACTCTTGAAAAATCTGCATTCTGGAGCAGTAAATATACCAGTTGTTTTTATATGACATATAAAAAAATCAAAAGAAATTTTTTGCATTATAGAAAAACTGGCAAATATAAAGCATGCTGTTCCACTCTTCAGTAATAAATCAAATCAACATGACCATTTTGTTCCTGATCGAAGTAACTTTCCCTTGAAAGCTTGTTCAGTGAAAGCATGTTTTAACTTTTAAAGGCATCCCTTGTGGGAATGCAAAGCTGAATCAAGTTGTAATTAATCTGGTTTTGTTTTGATTTTTCAGAAAATGTGAAAGCATTCAGCATGTCCCTTGTATCACAGCAATGCCCTTTTAATGTGTTCAACAAGTCACAGGTAAAATAATAGATTACGCAGGCTTATGTATTTATATACAGAGATTTATTTTTAATTGTTTGGAGAGGGTTGTACTTATTTCATGCCAAACTCTGAGTCTGTGAGCTTTTGTTATGTCAACCCCCAGATCCACCATGTTCTCTGACAAGGGGATATTTTCTATATTAAATCGTAACAATTTTTTTAAAAGTCTCCAACTTCGCTGCTTCCAGCCTTCTGACCAGTGTCAGCCTCTGCAGTCCCATCTCCAAGATCTGTCCAAACCACCCCAAGATGCTGCCATGATGGTGTGGTTTGGAACTGTGTCATGCATTGTGTGGGTCCTTAATCCTTTAGTCTTGCAGGTCACCACTTTCAACGGAGAACTGTGTAATAACATTTTAAAATACAATGTTGTGCACCTTTCTGCCCCTTTAGCATGCACCACACTGGTGACAACTTTGATCTCTCTCCATCTCCCTCCCAAGTCAGTGCCATCTGATGTATCTCAGGCATTTGCTGGCAGGATACCATACCTTGACCTGCAGTTAAGCAGCGTGTTTATCTGTGAAACAGCACACTCCAAATAAACCAGATGACAGTCTGAAATAACGTCATTTGGAAGGATTGAAAGGCTTCTCAAGAGTCAGGTATCCCTGAGGTAAGAAGCTTGAAGGAAGCATGTTTTGTGCCAACCCTCCTGCCATCTTCCACTAGACGCTTGTGTGCTTGACAATGATGCCATGGGCACTTGTCAAGATTTTTTTTATTCTTTTTGCCTAGCAAACTGATGCACTTTGCAGTCAACTTACAAAAAAGGCTAAGCATTTGAAAGTGTGAAGGGCAAAAAATATCTGACGGCTAGTCTTCAAAAATACACTTTCATTTCAGAAAGCATAAATGTTTATTTCCTGAGCTGAGTGTTGACAGAAATAGGCTGCAGTGCAGGCATATGAATTTAACCCCTGGTAGGCATTCTGTTCAGTGTGGTTTTTATGTGGCTGAGTGCAAGCACTGTAAATCTACAGGGGCGGGGGGGATGTCTTTTAATATCAGTTAACAATAGCATTGATTTTATGGTTACAGATTTTTTTCCTTTTTTCCCTTTCTTTCTCCTCTTTTCAGGGACTGTAGTGTTTCTTCCACTAAAAATAGATACTTTTCAACAAACAGTGCATCACATTCAAATCATAATTATGCCGTAATGACTCACTGAGATCACTGAGTGTGGATTGAGAAAAGGTTGATTGAGCAATTGAACATATGCTTGTTTTTTTTCCTTTTGCATACCAGTAAACCCAAAGCTCAAAGGAAGCAGACATAAATAGGTAAAAAGGCCTTAGCAATTTTATTATAGGAATAAGGGGCATTGAGCTGACTGCACTCTGCAGTGCTCGGCACTCCAAGCCAGCTCCAAACACAGTTCACAGCCTCTTCAACGGGGCTGTTTAAACCACAGATCTTTTCAAGTATCAGTACATGCACCACTTGCTCTCTATTTCACATTGCACACAGCTCCATGCTAAGCAGAGTAAATCTTTTATATTCCTGAAGACCCTTTCCTCTACTTCATTAAGATGGACTTCATGGACACTAACTCACTAGGGGCCAGAGTGAAGCAGCTGCAGATGGTCAAGTGCCAAAGTAAGATCTGTGCCTTGCACACACCACTTTGAGAACTACTGGCCAAAAAAAACCCACAGTGGCTGGACTTACCACTGTTTTCATCTGTAAACATTGGATGTGATGCCTCAATCAGGCTACTCAGACTTAAATCCCAGAGTTTATTTCATTTTGCAGGAAATGAATTTCCCTTCCCCTCTGACATGTGTTTAGAAATCTGAATATCTGATCAAACCAGGTATGAAATTGCTGGCAAATCTGGGAGTTGCTTGCCTTTTCTGATAATTGCCTCCCATTTATTTTACCGGTTGTTTGTGTGACTGTTATCTTTATGAGCAAAATACTCCTCTTGCTTGCCCTGGTTTGTACTTCAAATATCTTCATTTACATTTTTTATAATCAAAGCTGTGTTAGAAAATGACATGTTCACTAGTGTGTTGCAGACTCAATACATTTACACAGCTGAAATATCAAGAGTTGGATTTTTAAATTATTTACACTTAATTTTGATAGATTAACTTCTTTCTAAATGTTTTATGGGTACTGATGTTTCTAGCACAGGATTTTTTCATTTCAAAAATGATATATAGTCACCACTGTCAAAGGAACAAACTGATATTGTAAATACTTTAAAAAAAATTTCTTTTAGCTTGTATTACTTTATTTAGACCGTGTGTGCCCTCATGGTCAAATGACCAACAGTGGACCAAAGGATTATCCTGGATGCACTGAGGTGAATGCAAAGAACCCCCATTTCAAGATCAGACTTGTGTCCACTGCACTCTCAGATGTACAGCTGTCACTCTGCCCTCCTCTCCCTCCCTGGCACACACTCAGCCAAGCGCTTGGATCCATCCAGCAACTTCGGCTGCCTTCCAGGGATGTAAACAAAGGCCAGGGAAATTTCTGCTAGGGCTATGTAATGTTTTCTAGACAGGATCATAGCATTTGCTGACGAAACCTTCATAGCCTCACTACCCTTGACTATTATTCCCTCAAAAATCCAAGGAAGAGGATGGCATAATTCATTCTTTTAGACTACATGTAGGGCTGAATCTCTCACATGGATCTGAATTAAGAGATCATTTTTGTTATATCAAGTCAAGTAAAAAAATGGATTTCATTACATTTCAAAGTACTGTATAGTCTAAAAAAAATGTATCAAGACCCACAAATATTTCAGTGGTTTTGAAAACCATTAAACAGAAGGAGAGTGCTCTCACTAATCACCAAACATATTTCCCAGATTATGGATAAAATTTCGTGAAAGCTGGAACAGAAACAGATACAACTCATTATGCCAGGGTGAATCCATTATTTCAGGTTTGGTTTGGGTTTTTTTTCATACTTCTCTGCTTATGGAGCTCCTGGTCAAAGCTAATAATCGCACATGATGCCATAACAAGTTGAAATTCAAATCTGACTCTGAATTTTCACATGAAAGGTATCATCTCACAAAAAAACCCCACAGGTATTTGCCCAGACTTGAAAATCAAAAATCAAGTTCCAAAAGCACAAACTCCAAGTGACCAGAAATATAACTAAAGGCTCGACTTATGCTGTTTGCTGGATTCAGCTTTCATGCTCTTTGGAACTGAGGTCCAAAGCTACCTCCATTAAAGTCACTTTTAGGAATTGATTCCATCCAGCAAGTTTTGCACAGTGAGAGCACCGCCCTGCCAAAGCAGGGCACTGCTTTGCTGTGCAGCCTCTCCTCTCCTCCTGCCACCACAGCAGAGCACTGCAAAGGCAGCGCCGGGCTCTGTTGTGAGCGGTGCGATGAGATGCAACTGCCATCTGTCATCTGTGCAGCCCGGGGAGAGGGCAGCTCGGGCTGCACTCACTGAGGTGCCCAGGAGTCACTCTGCCTTGAATTAAAAAAAAAACCAAACCAACCAAAAAAACCGTAAAATACATATTGAGAGCTCTGGGATGTTTTCAGCCTAGCCTGTGCACTTTCCTCGGGTTTTCTTCAAGTGTGTTTGTATTCCTAACTCTTGTTCTCCAAGTTCTTATAAAATATACATATTTTTTTTTATATTTTATAACATGGAAAAATGCCTGTGATAAGCACTTTTTCACCAACACCTACCAGGAGGACGGGAAATGCCACACAGAGCACTAAGAAACCTGGGGCTGTTATCACAATGCTACTTTCATCTCACTGAAACAACAGCAGAGAGATGGCACGGCAATAAAAATGCATTCACACTGCATGTCCCTCTCAATCCATTATGAACAATGGATTCTCGCTAAGCAAATATTCCCTTGTCAGAAGTATTTGCAACACTGGATTCATTCAGCAGGACTAAGTAAGTGAAGTTCACAGCAATTTAAAAGCAGCAAATTAGACATTTACAAACAGTGAAGATGCTGGTTGTCTAGTGTGACCTTTCACTCGAGCTACACAAAAAGGTGTTAATGTAATTTAAATACCAGTTAGGAATATTTCTGTTTTGTCTTTTACCCTGTGAAACCTTACATGATAACACTGAACAGGAGCAATTTGAGCCTGTCATTTCTTCCCAGGGTCAGATGCACATAGTGAGATGTAACCCACTACAGTTCAAACAGATTTCAGTACTGAAATCAGAGACATCCCTCTCTAACCACCCAAATATTTACAGGCAGCTATTTTTAAATTTCTTACTTCGAGTTAAAGTGCAAGTTCTCATGAGCTACTTCTTTAGTATAAGTAATAGAAAGGAGCTGAAATATGGGACTGATTGAGGATGTCTCCCTGACTTCACATAACCAATTGCTAACACTCTGCAGTGAACCACTAAAGATTAAAAAAAAAAAAAATTTGTGAGTTGCCCTAGGTTCAGAACAGAGTTGGTTAAGACCTCCATGTACGGAGTACGTTACAACGGAATTTTTGAAACATGTTGTTTAAAGTACTATAGTCTTTATTTCCATTAATTTTAATTTCACACCTTATTATCTCAGTATTCATGGAGAAAAAGGAAAATATAAGACAAGAGAGTTAAACAGATTAATACCTGATTTTCTCTTTGGGCTGATTTTACCACGGGAACTTCCACAATTTTAAACAGCTTTACTGCAAACTCACACCAACCTTACATTAAAAAGATGTAAGATGAAACATTTGTATTTCACTTTATCACCAGGTGCTCTGAGAACAGAGAAACACCTGGTAAGTGTTTTCCAGGCAACTGACTTTTTTTTTTTTTTCACCCTCTCTTTTTTTTCTCTATGTAAGACATTTAGGACTCCTGGTGCATTACCTCTCTGCAATGAGGTTCTGAATTCTAAGACATGGACAATGAAAAAAGTTTTAAAATTCAGGCTAGCACTGCAATATGGCCCAATGAAGCTGTAAGTCTCCTTCAGGTCAGCAATATGAACTCACAGATTCCTAAGGGTGATCTTTTTAATGCACTACATATGTGATCTGATCTGCTTCTTTAAAGTTAATTCTTCCAGTTCTTTAAAATTTAACCTTCAAATATGGTTTCCCCAGACTATGGAAATTTTTTTTTGCCCCCTTATTGAAGATAGCAGAGAGGATGTCATGATAAGGTGTGCTGCTAAAATCACAGGAGAAAATGGAGCAGGATTGTATTTATGGCCCTGATGGTTTTGCTGTTGTGTTGTTTTTTTTTTCACTGAGTCTTTATTAAAAAAAACCATCAATCACATTTTCAACATAAATATTGATTTCACCCAAATTCTTCTTCAGTCTTTTGTGGATATATATATTTGACTATGAGCACAATAAAGCCAGCTTTGTAGGTGGAAAAATAAAAACTATACTTAGTCATTAGTGAAGTGAATATAGATTAAAAAAATAAAGAGTACAATGAATAGGGCTGAATTTCTTCCAAAATCCATTCCAGAGAACAGTAATACAGTTCAGCTTAAAATAGCCAGCATAATAACTGCATATCCTCTGTGTAGTATGCCTTACCTGGATCCTTCAAAGAGTACAGCTAGCAGAAAAGGAACTACAATCACACATAATTAAACAAAAAATGTCCACCCTTTTTCCTTCTTTTTAGTTTTTACTCAACTAAACAAAACTAAAAAGAAAAAAAGGAAAAAAGAAAAGGAGAAACTTGACAGAGGGAGCTTGCTGAACTAGTAACAGCAATCAGTGTTAGTTCAGGTTCTGCTTGCTTCAACCTTTGCATGCATAAGCCTCCCAACAATTGCATATATTGGCTCGGGGTATCAAGAAATTTAGAGTTCAAGCTTCTTCACCACATTAGTCTTCAAAATCAAGTTTGCTGGGTTTTAAACTATCACTTCTGGAGTTTTTTTTCCACAGACAGGAGGGATTTCTTGTGCATTTAATACAAGTTGCCTTTTATTTGTAACTGCTGTGGTCTGCTTTGAGAGCACTTTTCCTCAAAGACTGCTGGGTCACTGCTGTTTGCTTTTGCTCCCCTGGGGAAGCCACCAGTCATTTCCTCCCTGAGAGCTGTGGCAATCCCTGCTCCCTCCATCTTTCCATCAGGCAAAGTCAGGTTTCCAGGAATTCCCCAATCATGTTAATAATATGAATCCAATACAGGAATGTATTAGCATACGGAGACAACCATTCTTGTGATCCAATCAACATATCTCTGTTAACCCTGTGTGTGCTGAGCTACCTAAAATCTATTTTCATTGCCAAAACAAAATCTTCAGTTTGCAAAATTTTGGGTAAATATCCCTTCTCACCCTGTGGCAGGAAAATAACAGCTCAGACCACTATCCTATACACCTTCCATCTTTTCTGCTGGTTAGTTGATTTTCTTAATGTGCCACAGATGCCAAAAAATTCAAATGATGTTTACACTCTCCCTGGTTTGGGGAAGAGAGACACATATTCTCCTACATGAATGTGAAATTTCTAGTTTACCTAGTTGAGTGTGCATGTACCATTAAGATCATCTCTGGAGGCTGTGTCTTAAGTCTACAATAGTCCACACACAGGGAAAAAAAAAGGACAGAAAAAAGAAAAGAAAAAAAAAAAAAAGGAAGTTGCCTGATTCTAATACACCTAATTAGCCATCGGCAGACTCTTAATTGCATACATTAGGATGATTCCATAGTGGAGATTAATTCTAAATATACCCAAGCAGCTGGTTAAGATGCCATGGATTACAGTGTGGACTGTACTTTTCCACTTAATTAGATATCAAAATTAAGCAGCAACAAGCATTTTGACATAACGGGGATCAAGCCGCCGCTTGGCATCCCAGAGCTGCACTAAAGTGACCGCTAAACAGAGCCGCACAGATGGAGAGATATTAAATGCCGCACTGGAAAGTAATTTCAAATAATAAAATATCAATATTTACATTTTAATTACCCCTACTGAGAGCCGCTCTGTCATTTTCACTATTGCCGACGCAGCAAGGGGTAGTGGAATGACATTGCGGCTCTGACTGCAATGACTATTTTGTTTCCATTAAAGAATGACAAGTGTTTTAGAGGCAGTGACACCCAGTGTGTGAACAAGAATGACAGCAGATCAGAAAATTCCTATTAAGGGAATAAATGACTCAACAAGAGAATTTACTTTAAGCAGCCAGCTCCTCCTTGAAACACATAATCCTTTCTGAATTTCCTGCAGGAAGTTTATTATTAGAGGTGCCTTGGAGAGACCTTAGCTTCTCATCAAATATTCAGAACGATAGGACCTTACACGATGACTGGTCACTTTAAAAACAGTAACATTCAACGTTAAAAGTTACATTGAGAGTTTGCGTGAATCAAAATAGTTTTGAGGGAGAGGGGAAGGCACGTAGTGAAAAGGAGATTCCTTTCCCCACTGATCTGAAAGCTTTGATGGTGCATGGAGAACACCAGGGTTATTTTTGCTGTCTTCACCAGTTTTATTGCCATTGGCACAGTGAGTACTCCACATCGCACCTGGGTGACAATTTGCTGGTCTCCAGAATTGTACCCAGCAGGTGATCACAACAGGTAATGTACACACGCACAGCTTCAGGCATCCTGTTTCTCCCTGCCTATTACCTGCACATAAACACTTTTTCTTCCAGTATGTACATCAGAAATCCATGAGACACCTTTGCAGCACCTTAGGAATCTAATTACTTCTGATCAGGTCTGTGATCAATCTTATGGAAAATATTATATTACATCTGACATGCTGCATTTACAAGATCAAAAGGAAGGAAGAAAAATATCAAAACAGTAAAGGAAAAAAAAAGTCTTCCTTGGGGATATCTGTCAAACTGCAGAGATCTTCAAAGAATTTCAATGGCCTCAGACATGAGAAAGTGGGTAAGAGTAAATCCTTGGTCAGTACACCCAATATGCAGCTAAGTGACCCTCCTCCTGAGTCATGGCATGCATTTATTTAATAATGTGCAGAGCTCAACTTCTATAAATGTGACAAATGGCTAGAATAGAACGCAGGGGAAAAAAAGCATGAAGATTTTTACGGAAGAGAAAATGAACAACTTTTTGGCAGTGACTGTTGCAGGACTTTTAGATCCAGCTTCGACATTCATAATTAGCAGTCAAGTACAAAAATTTGACATTAGCTGCTTAACTAGTTATCTTCTTTATCTTGTCTTTTTTCTTCACTTCTTTTCCTTTG